>JAPEKL010000028.1:25580940-25591790 GCA_028877455.1 Bagre pinnimaculatus | reverse complement strand
AGCACCCAGAGGAAACCCACACAGACACAGGGAGAACATGCAAACTCCACACAGAAAGGCCCTCGCCGGCCACTGGGCTTGAACCCAGGGCCTTCTTGCTGTGAGGCGACAGTGCTAACCATTACACCACTGTGCCACCAGAAACATGATATATTTATGATATTTCTTTTCCTTATCAAAACCTATTTACAGATCAGGTAATCATATTAGGGCAGCCTGAATTTGTTTAATTGATTATATGCAGATGTGCATTATGGTGTAGTACATAACTGCCCACTGTGCAGATGTAATGCAATATTGGTAACATTCAATTATACTTTGAAATTTATGTTCATGTGATTGGCTGAAATTGGAAGAGACATCTGATAGGCTATAGAGGATGCCCTTTTGAAAAAAGTGCATTTGTGAATTGAACTGCATCAGGAATGTCTCAAAATTCCATACACAAATGCAGGGGTGTTCACAAATGGCAAGTGGTTTGTAAAAGCAGGTTCATCAGTCTGAAAATAAATGATGGTGTCAAAATATTTCTTTTTAATGAAAATGATTAATGTTTTTAAATACATAAATTTGTCATTGTAATAAATCCCTGATTGGGGAGGATGCTGAACACAAGGACAGGCGGGTATGGATCAGTCTCTTTTATTGCTCAAAGGAAAAAACGCTTTTCAGCAGGTGTCAGAACTCCTTTCAAGGCTCTGCATGCGCACACACACACACACACACACACACACACATATACACAAAACACTCTGGTTAAGCCCTATTCTCTCCTCTCCACCTTATTAGCTCCCTGTCACTGGAAACAAATACACACACACACACACCCACACACACACACACACACAAGATTAATTAACCACAGGCACGATCATTTTGCCACTCACCTTCCCCAGCTTCACTTTCCAGTCACAAACTGACAGTTGACCACGCCTGCACTGCCACATACCCCACTGCCTGACTCAGGCACTACCACCATCTGCACCCCCGGCCTGTGGATCACCTTGAACTTGAAATGCTGGAGGGCTAGATACCAACAGCTGATCCGCACACTGTCATTCTTCATGTGGTGGAGTTACTGGTGTGGGCCGTGATCCGAGCAAAGGGTGAAAGCGCGTCCAAACAGGTAGTACCGGAGGATGAGGACTACCCACTTGATGCCCAGACACTCCTTTTCAATGATGCTGTACTTTGTCTCTCACACTGAGATCTTGTGGCTTATATACAGCACTGGGTGCTCCTCCTCCTCCATTATCTGGGACAAAACAGTCCCCGGCCCTCTACCTAATGCATCAGTCTGGAACAAAAGTGGAGGGAGAAATCAGGGGAGTGTAACAGTGGCCCCCCTACACAATGCAGGCTTTACCTTGGTGAAAGCCTGTTGGCACTGCTCCATCCACTGGACCAGATCTGGTGCCCCCTTTTTAGTGAGATCTGTCAGTGGGCTGGTGAGGACTGAATAATTAGGTACAAACCTATGATAGTAGCCAGCCAGCCCCAGGAACTGTCTCACCCACTTTTTGGTCTTGGGCCTCAGGGAGATCGCAATGGCTGCGGCCTTGTCAATTTGGGGATGCACCTGCTGATGACCCAAGTGGAAACCCAAATACCATACTTTCACCTGTCCAATTGCACACTTTTTTGGGTTAGCCATGAGCTAATGTCTCAGTGACTTCAGGATAGCCCTGAGTTTTTTTTTATTTGCTGTGGCCAATCATTGCTATATATAAAATATCATCTTGGTAAGGTGCGGCATAGGCGGCATGTAGATGGAGGATTTTGTCCATGAGCCTCTGGAACATCGTCGGAGCTTAGAATAACCTGAATAGAAGCGTGACAAAATGGTGTAAGCTGTCCAGGGTGGAAAAAGCCATTTTTTGGGGGGATAGAGGACTGAAGGGGATCTGCCAATATCCCATTGTTAAATCCAGTGTTGAATAGAAATGAGTGGCGCCTAACCGATTGAACAACTTGTCAATGCAAGACATTGGGTACACAATGAATTTAGACACACAGTTGACCCTTCTGTACTCTACACGGAGCTTGACTGACCCGTTGGTCTTGGGGACCAAGTTCACTGGGGTGCTCTAGTTGCTGTGCGACTCCTCAATTATTCCCATTTCAAGCATGGCCTTGAGTTTGTCCCGAACCACAATTTTTTTGTGTGTGTGTGTTCAAGTAAATGGTAGGGGCGGCCCCGTCCCACCACCCCCGGGGCATCTCGATGTGGTGTTCTATGAGGTGAATGCAGCTGGGAAGGGGTGAAGACTCATCAGAAAACTCTGCTTGCAACTTGACAACCTCTGTGAGTTGGGATGGTAAGAGGTGGTCTCCACAGGGGACTGGGGTGGGTTGAACAGTACCTGCATTTTTACCTCTGGCCTCAGACCTGCCCTTTCTGGAACTACTGATGCCAACACCATGGGGACCCCTCATTCCATAGTTTAAGCAAGTTGAGGTGGTATACCTGCTGCACCCCGCCCCTCCATTCACCTCATAGTCGATGTCCTCAATTCACCGTGTGACCTCAAAGGGCCCTTACCACTTAGCGAGTAATTTAGAGTTCAACGTGGGTAATAATATAAGCATGTTATCCCCCAGTGTGAACTCCTGCAGGCACGCACCCCTGTTGTACAGCTGGGCCTGATGTTCTTGCACTTGCTGTAGATTCTCCTGGGTTAGGTGCCCACGTGTGTGGAGCTTTGCATGCAGGTCAAGAATGTATTGAATTTTTTACTGTGAGAAGGAAGGTCCCTGTAACAAGTCCCTGATGTGGGTGGCGTACAGAAGCACGGCAGGTGGGAGTTGATGTTCACACACACACACACACACATAAACATGTTATCCCCCGGTGTGAACTCCTGCAGGCACGCACCCCTGTTGTACAGCTGGGCCTGATGTTCTTGCACTTGCTGCAAATTCTCCTGGGTTAGGTGCCCAAGTGTGTAGAGTTTTGCATGCAGGTCAAGAATGTATTGAATTTCACTTTTACTGTGAGAAGGAAGGTCCCTGTAACAAGTCCCTGATGTGGGTGGAGTACAGAAGCACGGCAGGCGGGAGTTGATGTTCACACACACACACACACACACACACACACACACACACACACACACACACACACACTTTATTTCGCTTATTCTTAGCTTTTCAGTTTCACTCACTCACACAGTCACACATGCAACACACACACACACACCATTCTGGTCAGGAGAGCTCCCCTCTTTCTGCTCTCTCCCTCCTTTTCTATCCTCTGTCACTGCAACACAGACACACAACATTAATTAACCACAGGTGCGTTTACTTTGCCACTCACCTTCCCTTGTCCCGGCCTCCATTCACAAACTGATGCTAGGCCATGCCCCCGCTGCCACATACCCCCACCGCCTGACTCAGGCCAGGGAGCCGTCCGACCTATGGCGGACTCCCCCCATGACAGAACAGGAAGTCTGCTACTACCATCTGCAGCCCTGTCCTGTGGACCACCTTAAATTTAAATGGCTGGAGGGCTAGATACCAATGGGTGATCCGTGCATTGGTATATTTCATGATAAACTGAGCCATATAGAATATGAGTTCCCTACAGCTCTTAGGGATTAACAACTGGGTTATTTGTTCACTGGTTTGCATGTCCTGCATCACTCGATACAGTCTATCTTTAATAATCATGAAGTACGGGTGCCGCGTTTGGCTGGAGAGTTTCACCATCGATTACTCTCACTTGGTCAAACACATGCCGCAGAGTCTTGTCTCATGACTGCTCTAAAGGGAAATCCTCAAGGGAATCCCCAAGAGTGGGAGGAGGGGAGGGCTGCTCCTCACTCCTCATATCGTCCTGACATGTTGATGACATGGACAGCTCTGTGACAGCTTCTCCAGTCAATGCCATACCGGGATCCCCCCATGATGTTTTACGGCAGGACCTACTCCCTACTACATATTCCATTAAAGTTCGAAACCCTGGCCAATCAGTCACCAAAATCAGCGATTGGGTGAGACGAGGAATAACCACCGCCTTATCTCTATGCTTTTGGCCCCGGAATAGAATATGGACAGACACTAGAAGATAATTGTGAGCATCCCCGTGCACACACAACACCTTCACTGCTTGTGCTCTCCCCAGTGCCTCACCTTGCACCAGGCTTTGATGAATTGAGGTCTGATTACAACCGGAATCCACCAATGCATGATATGTATCCCCTTGAACACTTACCAGTATGTGACAGATTCTGGCCCAATCGGGGGCAGGCTCTGGTGCATCAGGGATGCAGACCACAGCTCCCACCTCCGTTGCGGAGCCCTGACTCTGGAGATGCTCCGGCTCCCCGCTGCGCCAGCACACTGACCTAGGCTTTCCCTGTGCACCAGCGTTATGGGTGTCACTCACCTGAGGGGGAGAAGACACAGACATGGAAGAGGGAGATGGGAGGACACCATGGGTGCAACAGGCTGGCTGGGGAGAAGCCGGCCGCCACCTCCGCAGTGTGGGAATGGGGTGGGAAGAGAGAGAGAGATAGAGAGGGAGGGGGGAAAGGAGAGAGAAAGAAAATAAGGAGAGGCGCCTCGTTCACCTGCCATCAGAACTGACTCCAGATGGTCCTCTGCCAACTCAATGGCTCGTTCTAGTGATGCCGGCCGATGACACTGGACCCATTCCGCTGTTCCTTCCGGAAGTCGAGAGGTGAACTGTTCCAGTGCCACCACATTGATGATCCCATCAGTGTTGCAGTCTTCTGCCCTCAGCCACCGCCGGCAGGGTGTCCCAGAGTTACTGGCCAAATGCGAATGGCCAGCCGACCTCCTCCAATGTCAGCATCCAGAAGTGCTGGCGATGTTGTTCCGGGGAGCAGCTGACACGCTGCAGGATGACTTTCTTCAGGTCAGCATAAATGAACTGGCTGTCAGCAGCAAGCTGCAGCACTGCGATCTGTGCCTTGCCAGTCAGAAGCGGGAGGAGGCACGCCGCGTGCTGCTCAAGCAGCCACCCCCACATTTCGGCCGCTTGCTCGAAGAGAGCGAGGAAAGCTTCCGGATCATCCTGTGGGCCTATCTTCATGAGGGTGACGTGAGGAAGGTCTGCCGTGATAACAGTCAAAGCCCCTGCTGACGTGAGCAGATGCCACAACGCCTGGCGATCTTCCTGTTGGGCCAGCATCAAGGGTTCAAAGCATTGCTTTTGCTCCTTCCAGAGGGTGGTCAGTGCTTGATGCTGGTTCTGCTGGGCAGTAGCAAGGGCATGGATGAGCTCCTTAAATGGGGAGGACTCCATGTGGTGGTTCCCTTCTGTACTCCCGGGTTTCAGCACCACTGTAACAAGTCCCTGATGTGGGTGGATTACAGAAGCACGGCAGGCGGGAGTTGATGTTCACACACACACACACACACACACACACACACACACACACACTTTATTTCACTTATTCTTAGCTTTTCAGCTTCACACAGTCACACACGCAACACACACACACACACACACACACACACACACACACGTGTTTTGGTCAGGAGAGCTCCCCATTTCTGCTCTCTCCTTCCTTTTCTATCCTCCATCACTGTGACACAGACACATTAGTTAACCACAGGTGCATTGACTTTGCCACTCACCTTCCCCGACTCCGCCCTCCATTCACAAACTGATGCTAGGCTATGCCCCCGCTGCCACAGTCCCTCCTCCCAATTTTCATGCATCATGTCTAGAACACTGTGAAGCTTATGCCCATGTAGTAATTCAAACAGGGATAACCCTGTGGCAGCTTGTGGAACCTCTCGTACTGCAAATCACAGGGGCTCGATACATTTCTCAATTATTTGTGTCTTCACTTATAAACTTATGAATTATGTTTTTAAGGGTTTGGGTAAACTGCTCGACCAAGCCATCCATCTGTGGGTGATAACCCCTAGTAACTCGTAGGAGTTTGTGAAGGGTGTGTGACATGAACATAGTGCTTTGATCAGTCAGGATTCCTTTCTGAATCCCAACTTGGGAGATAATTTTAAACAGTACCTCTGTGATGCTGTGTGCTGAAATGTTATGCAGTAGTACTGCTTCCAGGTATCATGTTGCCTAGTCCACCAGGACTAAAATAAAGTGATGCCCTCGTGCAGACCTATCTGATGGCCTGACAAAATCCATCCCAACTTTTTTGAAGGGCATCTCAATTAGGGGAAGACAGCGGAATGGCACCAGCCAGCATTTATGGCATGCTGTACACCACCTATGGACATCCCCGCAAATCCGTGGCCAATAGAAATGGGCTCATGTTTTATCCTGCTATAGGTGTCCAGCCAGTTTTATAATGAGCTGCATGGAATACGAGTTCCCTATGGCTCTTTGGGACCAAGAACTAAGGTTTTTTTTGCCAGTCTGAGTGTCCTGCATCACTCAATATAATCAATCCTTAACTACTCTAAAGTATGGGCAGGAGAGTGCCATGTTTAACTGGAGGGTTTGACCATTGATTACTCTCACTTGGTCAAAAGCATGATGCAGAGTCTCATCTCACACTTGCTTGAAAGGGAAATCCTCAAGGGAATTCCCCAAAGAGAGTGGAGGGGAGGGGCTTACCTCCTGTGTCGGTATTATGTGGGGCTAATGTGGATGGCTCTGAGATAGCTTCCCCAGATAATGCTACTCTGGGATCCTTCCATGACGTGCTACTGCAGGACCCACCCACCATGACATGTTCCATTCAACTCTTAAACCCTGGCCAAGCTGTTCCCAGAATTAGCACATGGGTGAGTTGCAGGCTAACTGCTGCCTCCATACTATATTTTGTTCCCTAAAATCAGATGCAGACCAACACCAGTGGATATTTGTGAACATCCCTGTGCACACAGAGAACCTTCACCAAACATGATGTCCCCAGCGCCTCACCTTGAATCAAGCTTTGTTGGATGGAGGTTTGATTACAACCTGAATCCCCCCATGCATGATAGGTATCCCCTTGGATACTCACCAGTATGCAATATGCTCTGGCCTGATTGGGGGCAGTCACTGGCACATCGGGGATCTGAACCACTGCCCCCACTTCCATCACATGGCACTGATTCTGGAAGTGCCCAGGCTCCCTGCAGCACCAGCACACCAGCCCAGGCTTCACCTCTGCACCAGTGGCTCAGGGATCACTCACCTAGGAAGGGTGTTCAAAGAGACAGAAACATAAGGGAAGGGAGGGGACACCATGGGGTCAATGAGCAGGCTGTGTGTGTGGGGGGGTTGACCCCTGCCTCCATGGTGCAGGGATGGGATGAGGGGATAGAGAGAGAGCGAGAGAGAGAGAGAGAAAAGGGACAGGATGTCTGACTGCCACTGCTACTGTCACTAGATGGTCCTCCGCCAGTGCAATCGCTCTGTCCAGGGACGCCAGGTAGTGGCACTGGACCCACTCTAATGTCCCTCTGGATAGCCGGGTGATGAATTGTTCCAGCACCACCATGTCAACGATTCCCGCAGTGTCATGGCCTTTCACCCTCAGCCACCCCCGGTAGGTGTCCTGGAGCTGTTGGCTGAATGTGAACAGCCAGCTGACCTCTTCCAGGGTCATCGCACGGAAGTGCTTCTGGTGTTGCTCTGGGGTGTGGCCAATGCATTGCGGGATGGCTTACTTTAGGTCAGCATAGTCCAGCCTGTTGTTGGTGGGGAGTTGCTGAACAGCGAGCTGGGCCTCTCCAGTCAGGAGCAGCAGTAGGCGAGCCACTTGCTGCTGGACTGGCCACCCCCACACCTCCACACCTTGCTCAAAGAGTGCTAGAAATGCCTCTGGGTCGTCATGAGGCCCCAACTTCATCTGGGTGACGTGGGGGAAGCCTGCAGGCACAATGGCTGGAGTGCCTGCTGATGCGAGCAGGTTCTGGAATGCCTGACAATCCTCCTGCTGGGCCTGCAGTAAGCCTTCAAAGTGCTGCTCCTGTTCTTTATGCAGGGTGAGCAGTGCTTGGTGTTGGTTTTGTTGGGCGGTGGCGTGGGCATGGACAAGGTCTTTGAAAGGTGAGGACTCCATGCTGGTGGTTCACTTCAGCATTCTGGATTTTGGTACCAGTGTAATAAAACCCTGATTGGGGAGGACGCTGAATACGTGGGCAGGTTTGCAGATTTGGATCCATCGCTTTTATTTCTCAAAGGAAAAAACACTTTTCAGCAGGTGTCAGAACACCTTTCATGGATCTGGATGCACACACACACACACACACACACACACACACACACACACACATAAAATCAACAACCCTCTTCTCTCCTCTCTTCTCCACCCTTTTATTAGTTCCCTGTTACTGGGAACACACACACACACAAAAGATTAATTAAACACAGGTGCAATCATTTTGCCACTCACCTTCCCCAGCTTCGCTCTCCATTCACAAACCATCGCTTGATCATGCCCCTGCTGCCACAGTCATTTATATGAATCATGAAATACACTGATGAATTAAGAAACTAATTTGACTCCATAGAAGGCTAGCACCTTTTTGAACTGCTGCTCATGTTCCACTGTAGAGCAATGTAACACTAAAGTACTATCTTTAGGGGAAAATGCTATGTGTCCTCTTCTGTGTGTATATATATATATGCATGCCCACGGATGTCCACAATTGGCCCATGTTGCTCTGACTGATCGGGAGAGTGAATAAACCATCCCTCCCATCCAGAAAGCATGGCCAACTTTGCTTCTTTCTCTCCTGACCATGGATGGCTGAAGCACTGTGTAGATTTGAACTTGTGATCTCTCAATAATAAGGCAAGTGATTTTCTGCTGCAAAACTCAGGAGTTTTTTTGTGTTGCATAGATATCTGGCACATTCCATTTTTTAGAGCTATTGCTGTTGGAGTGTCAGAGGGTTTATGCTGACTCTGGGTCTTTCTGACAATGGCAGAAACACCAACATGTACCTCAAATTTGCCCAGTGAAAAAATTCATCATATAGTAGCCAATGTGACAGTTTTGGGAGACTGGATGTAATCAGAGAACCCAGAGGAAATCCATACATACACAGGAAGGACATGTGAAAGTAACACAGAGAGTCACCCAAACTCATGATTAATTATGTTTGTGTTTTGTTTTTCTTTGCATATGGATTCTATGGAATGTGAAGAAGAAGCAAGAGAAGAAGAAAATTGCTCAATATCTACACAGCATCCTTACAACAGCCATGTAAGAATTGTTAGTGACACTGAGAACACAAACTTTCCCAGGCTTAGATTCAGTAGTACCAGAATAAAGGTTTTAAATAATATTGCTTCATATTTTGTTTCAGAACCTAAAGATCTTGCTATTTTTTTTATATACAATTGGGGCCAAAAGTTTATATCCACTTAGGCTAAAGATATTCATTTTCAATTTTTGCAACTTCACAACTCCACACATTACATGTTACCATACCATACTATTACCATTACAATATGTAATTAGGGTATTTGCTTTTTTCATATCAGAGATGAATTTTAATAGAAAATTGATAAGAGAAATATCTATTTTAGGTTTAATTCAAGTCAATTTATTTATATAGTGCTTTTAACAATAGACATTGCCGCAAAGCAACTTTACATAAAAATATAGATTTTAAACATATGAATTAATAAATTTTTCCCCAATCACTGTACAACTTCACTGTATCAGAATGACAGCTGGCCAGTTGTTATAATTGCGAGTTAACTGGAAGTGCATCTGTGATTCTAAAAAGGCCTTCATTTGGCATTTTTGTCCTTGGTACCGTGATCTCAGGAAATAAAAAAAAAAATCTTGTTTCTCATGATGTGCAATTTCCAAATAACTGAAGGTGCCACAACAAGCAATACAAGTATAAAAATATATGCAAATATAGAAAATCTTGGCTTGAGATTTGACTGAAATTTTTAGATGATCACCAGCTTTTTGAAAGCATGTTCAGGTGAAACAAACAGGGGAAAAAAAGAACTGTTTGGTCATAATTATCAGGACTATGTATAAAGGGAATAGAGTGAGGCTTTTAAAATGAATACTGCCAGGAATGAAGAATCGGATGGAGTTGCAGTTAGGTTGTAAAAAACCCCCCAAAAAACCCAGGGAGACAAATCCAAAATGTGACACAAGAATCAATGTCAAACAGGCAAGGTTCAGGTGATCAGTAAACAACTTGAACTGGACAAAATCCAAAAATAGTGATCAGTGACCAGAACGATGATCAAAAATACCAGAATAGCAAGAATACAAAAGGCTTTGCAAGTTTAGACAACACAGTACTGAGTGTTACTTCCTGATGTGTGTGTGTGTGTGCGCACAGAGTCCTTAAAGGAGATACACAGAACCATGACCTCACTTTTTGTTTATAAATGCCTTGAGATCTCATGAATAGCATAGAAATAGTTTTAAGCATTAACAATAAATCTCATACAGTAATTTTTATGATTAAAATGATTCATATAGGTAGCGGTCTGAGTGAATGACCTTGACATCTGTGATATCACCGCTGTAAGGCTATCGGTCTCATCACCATTTTTGCTATACTAAAACACAGAGCTAACTGCAACTTCAGTCTTCCATTTTGAGCCAATTTATCACCATGCCATGTAGCTGTGTTGCTGGCAGGTGCAGCAACACAAAAGAAGGTGGATTTATGTTGCATTCATGGCCCTAGAATGTTCAAACTGCAAAGATTTGGATCATTTTGCGAGAAATTCACAGGCCCATTGGGTGCCTACGAAATGGTCCCTCCTCTGCTGTGCACATTTTACTGATGACTTGTACAAAACCTCTGATCTGTTGAGGAGCATTGGCTATAAGCCCATATTGAAAGAGGGTGAAGAGGGTGCAGTACCAACAATTAAAGGAAAAGAAAACTACAAGAAAAGGAAAGTAAGTTCAGTTGCACCAGTTCTC
>JAPEKL010000028.1:22963472-22974566 GCA_028877455.1 Bagre pinnimaculatus | reverse complement strand
GATGTTTTAGGTCATATTTATGCAGAAATATAGAAAATTCTAAAGGGTTCACAAACTTTCAAGCACCACTGTATATCCTACAGATGGTCTAGCTAGCTTGCAGTGTGCCACCTGTTTGTTTTTGATTGTTATTGATCCTGAGTATAGTTTTGCCTAGGCTCCCTATGAAAACCTTGCTATTATACTGTTTTAGCCGAGATCCACAGACCAGCTGCTGTAGGAATCCTCTACCCATAACACTTTTACATAAAATCTTGGAGTCTAGTGAATATGATGGATCCTATACACAATTACTGAGCTCCACTGTTCCTATAAAACCCTTTTGATTGAGAAGTTAAATTGCAGTAGTATGGATTTTTGAGTGAAGGCATAGAAATACCACAGCTTTGCTTTCAAACATTGTAAACTGTTCTGCTGCATTATATAGAAAATAGTGGAAATATCATTTGGTGGTGTTTTAAATGTAAAAAAAAAATACTGATTTTGCAAAAGCTGCTGTTTCGAGCCTTCCTTCATTATTAGTAAGATTGCCTTTATCAGGTTATAAAAACACACTCAATGAAACACACCGCCCTCCATTCTTACAAAACACATTTTATTCTTCAGGTAAGGATTTGTTAAAGTTCATTGCTGTTAACAAAATACATTTATGCTTCTGGACCTCCAGCCAGTTTTCCCTGACACACTTCCCATATTTAATAATGCAGGCACATTCCTCATGCAAAAAAAAAAAAAAATGAGACATGCAGGAATCCCCACCCACCCAAACCCTGACCCAAAGTAGTAGTTGTTGTTGTTGTTTTTTGAACACCCTGCCAATCATAAACAACCCCTCCCACATCCCAGCCCCCTTACACAGTTCATAGGTAAAGAAAATAGAATCAAGAACGACGTGCCCCTACTCAAGCAAGATGACTGGTGAGAAGCCCATGCTTAGTGTTTGGACCCCTCTATATTAATAAGACATTGTGATGGTGTTTTCTCAAGTTTAGGAACCTTGGTGGATTTCAGCTGCAGAAACATAGCTGCTTTGTCGCCATCAGTGTGTGTGACTGAGTTGACGAACTTGATTTTTACAGGTTTTGCCAAACGGAACCAAGTGTAGAAATAGTCACCTGAGCACTTTCTACTTATAAGACTTCACTCTCATTCAACTTGATGGGTAAATAAATAAATAAACAAATAAATAGTTAAATAAATATATATACTAGGTGATAAAAGTGCAGTGCTCATCAACACCATTACATGACAAACCTTTTTGTAAGAATGAACAACAAAATAAACAAATGGGGAGATGTTTTGGAGATGTTGCATGGTTATAGGAAAGGCACACGTGGCTGGATGGCTAAAGCTGCGTGTGTGTTTATTTTATTCAAACTTGCACCCGAGTATTTACTCCCTTCTCTACATCTATCCCATGTGTGCAGTTCATAGTCTGTCGGCTGTTTGGCATGCCAAACCACTGCCCTTGACTTTGGCTAGCCACAATATGTTACTGGGCCTTTTTTACTTGACTCCCAAATGGATATTAATTGGCATGCTATCATGCATTGCCATACTCCGTCTTCCCACTATTTGGCATGCCAGGCGAGGGCAGGGTGTTTTGTAGCTGGCATATTTTGTATTTCTGTCTGGGTCCCTATTAGTTATTTGTTCTGATTGTCTTGTTGTAACGCCTGTTGTGGTCACATTTAGAGACTGGAGCTCCTCAGAGAACCACACTAAGCTATTGGCCATTATTCCATGTAACAACCACATGCTATATGGCATTATGCATGTGTGTATACACTATGTAAACCAAAAAGGAAGGCTACCTTTTTTATATCCCTTATTCAAAATCATACTTTTTGTTCAGTAGCCTTATAATCCATGTTTATGAGGGCCATGAGTTAAATTTGTCTGTTGCAATATACTGGCAAACCACCTATAAAGAACTGGATAAAATAAGGCATGATGTATAAACGTGTGCTATGTGAAGTTGGGATAAGCTCTACAGTCCCAGTCTAAATAAGTATACAATGTATGGGTCTGGACATAGACATATGTGCTGTCTACGGTACATGTGCTCAAATAGGAAGAGGAGGAACTGAGATGTGTGAACTGATGTATGCTGTGGCGTAATGCATTCGTTCATCTACCTTATCGCTGTGAAAGATCGGAGCAAGTAGATGCATTTCTGACCTATGGTTGGTTATGCATAAAGTACAAATGTTTTGGCAGTACAGAAGAATAACATGAGACTGAAAACATATGCCATCTCCCATATTCAAGCCTACAAGTTCAACATGTACCCATGAAGAATAACCAACAGGAACTCTTCATAGGT
The DNA here is from genome assembly GCA_028877455.1 of Bagre pinnimaculatus. Lineage (NCBI taxonomy): Eukaryota > Metazoa > Chordata > Actinopteri > Siluriformes > Ariidae > Bagre > Bagre pinnimaculatus. The sequence goes on along the minus strand of JAPEKL010000028.1, from coordinate 22,972,240 downwards.
CAAGTACTTGTAACAAAGTTTGCAGGGTTTAATTGGTTCGTTATGAATTTTGGTTGCCATGCACCATGCCAATTTGAGCCTTTGTGTGTGTGTCTTATAATGCCACTGGAGAAGAGCTCCTGTCTGTCCAGAGAAGCACAGGCCCCTTTGTGCTGATATGGTTGGGATTGGCTGGTGTCAAGTTTTGGTGTCTTGAGATGGTGTAAGATGCCATCACAACCAGTTATGAGAGCTGCTGCCTTGAGGAAATGCTGATCACTTTGTCCATTTGTATGGTGCTTTACTTTCTGGATAACACTGAAACTCCTCATATTATCCTTCCACCCTAACTTGATGTATTGATGTGCTGCACTCCAGCTCCTGGCTGTGCTACTGCTCTCCTCCCATCTCTTCTTATGGCATTCACAGTGGTGGTCCTTCCTCATCGATGAAGCTGATGTGCTCTGTTGAGCTCTTCCCTCCTGCATCCCACTCCTGCATCTCCAGTTCCAGCTGAGGTTGCTCAGTGCCAGACGCTGCCTGGGCACAGCTGGAGGTCTGCTGGTGCCACGGGAAGCGTATCGACCCCTGGCTATCTCTCAAAGAACAGAGCAACAGAGGGGAGGGGTGTGGGCAAGATGGGGAGGAACATAGCAGGGTCTGAAGTAGGGGTGTGGAGACAGAGGAAGCTGGACAAGGACCACCCTTCAGTCTATGGTCACCTGGGGAGTTACTTAGTGAAGCAGGTGCTGAGCAATGGGAGTGTGGTGAGGGTGGGGTGTCCTGGGATGATGGCGGGATGTCTTGTGATGAGGGGGGAAATAACAGGCCCTGTGTGCAACTGGTGGGGCAGGAGGGGTGCGGTCCTTGACAAGGTGTCAAGGAAGGTGACTGGGAGCGGGATGAAGACATAGGCAGGGAGAAGGAAAGAGAGGGGGATGTGGCACAAGAGGCAAGCCGGTCTGGAGCTGCCTGCCCATAGCCACTGGTAGGGCCAAGAGGGATGTCATGCTGCCCTGCCCTTGTGCCATCTTTTTGAATAGTCTCTAATTGGGACAGGCTTGCATGAGGGGAGCTATTTGAACAAACCACCTGGGATTGCGGTCTCTGTGGTGGGCTGGTGGGTATGAGGCAGCTGGGAAGTCCTACCACCCCTACCGGGTCTGCGATGTCCAAGAGAGAGCAAGGTGGGGCTGGAGGACGTGGGGCTGTAGGTGAGTTCATGGACAGACCACTGCCAGGTAAAGTTGATGATGGGGGGGTTGAGAGGAGTGGCTGAGCAGTAGTGAGGAACAGAGGGCGGAGAAGGCGAGTCATCTCCTGCAATTCCTTACTGAGCTGGGAGACCTGTTTTGACAAGCTGTTCATCTGCAGACAAAAACAAGGCAAATAATGAGACGCTCCAGATTTACCATGGAGTATTTATTCAGATTGTACACTGTGTTTACTTTTGTATTAGCCTCACACCCTCTACAAGATCACCGTTCTCCCACACCCTACCATATCACCCTCTACCACACCATCTACCATATTATTGTTGCTGCTGTACTCATTATATGTGGTCAGTAGTGGTTCCATGGTCAACTGGTTCTACTTGATTAGAGTCAGTATGTTTATTTCTAGGAAGTAGATTTACCTGATAAAATGGCAATATCTGTAGCTGCAAGGTGCACCTAATAACATGGGGTATATTTCCCCAGTGTCTTTTTGTGTAATATGGTGTTCTATATCCTTATACATTTTGTGTTTATATGTACAATTATTGGCCAATTTACAGTAACAGGAGCACCATACTAATACTGGCTAGGACCCCATTTGCTCTCAGAACAACCTTTAATTCTTCGTGGCATGGATTCCACAAGGTGTTGGAAATATTGCTTTGAGATTATGGTTCATCTTGGCAAGATTGGTTCATATAAATGCTGCCAACATTCATTCTGCAAATCTCCCATTCTAACACATCCCAGAAGTGCTCTATTGGATTCCGAGCTGTTGATTGGGGAAGACCGCTGAAGTATACTGAACTCATTGTCTTGTTCATGGAACCAGTTTAAGACAACTTGTGCTTTGTGACAGGGCACAAGTAGATATTATAAGATGGTAAATTGTGGCCATAAAAGGATGCATGTGGTCTGTAGCAATACTCGAATAGGTTGTGGCATTCAGTCATTGCTCTAGTGGTATTAAGGGGCCAGATGTGGTGGGTAAATATTCCCCACACCATTGCACCACCATCACCAGCCTGAACTGTCGACACAATGTAGATTGGGTCCACAGGTTGCGATTCATCAAACCAGGCAACATTCATCTGCCCAGTTTTGGTGAGTCTGTGCCTACTGTAGCCTTAGATTCTTGTTCCTGGCTGACAGAAGTGGAACTCGGTGGTCTTCTGCTTTTGTAACCCATCCACCTCAATTTTTGACGTTATGCATTCTGAGATGATTTTCTGTTCATCATGGTTGTAAAGAAGTCATGTGAGCTAATGTAGCCTTCATGTCAGCTCGAACCAGGCTGGCCATTTTCCTCTGACCTCTCTCTCAAGGCTTTTATTATTTGCGCCCTACTATAATGCATAGCTCCATCAAGCCGTTGGCTTGATTTATTCAGTGTACACTGAAGATCACAATGTGATTTGTTTTGTTCGTTGTGTGTCGATAAAGCTTGCTCCTGTATTGTTGAATGCTCATCCAAGCAAATCTGGTTCACACCTGGACATCAAAGTAGGTTTTCTACTCTAGTTGGTTGACAGGCTAAAAGGCACATTTAAAGCTTTCGTGTTTGCTTCAGACACTCACCTCTTCGCTCAGTTTGCTGATGCTCTGCTTGGTTTCCACCTGATCTTGGCTCACTATGCATACACACAGACATAGAATGAAAAGGGTGTGGGTAACAAAGCTAGGCTTTTTTGGGGGGTCTGTTTTCTCCCAATATGTGATGAATGGATGGGTTGATCTATTTGAGAGAGAGAGAGCAGTGTGGATAGTTTACCTGGACTGGGGGATGGAGGGCCACTAAGGTTAGAGCTGAACTCAAACCTTTGTGCTGAACCAGAATTGCTCTCGGTCTCGATGCCATCCACAAACCTGTAAGCCCAACAATGATCACAGAGCGACAGAAAATGCTCAAGTAATTGAATTAACCGCTGTTCTACTTGCTCAGAAACAAACCAAAGATTTGTATCTTTTACATGCAAACACCTAAGTGAAATGTGAATGTCCCAATGGATTTCAAATCCTAATACAATACCTAAGAACCGACTGTCTGCCGTCTCACTGAGCTAAACGTGTGCTTTCCTAGTGTGAAATTGAATGCTGTTGCTGGCTGGTTGTCATGGCAGCCGGATACTTGCACTAAATTATGGATCGTACCAACTGCAGTTTTCTTGTTGGGTAGCAGGGAGGTCAAAAATTAGGTGAACATTTACTGTAAGTGTGATTTGTTCCAGACTTGGTGAATGGCTACATCCATGTTTACTAAAGAGCAAGTTTGGCACTGATGGGCAAAAACCATGATGTGGTGAATTTATAGCCTATTCTGGGAGCATGAAGCAAGTTGTAGCCTTGTTCAGTTGTTCAATGTACAAAGAAGTAAACTTTTATAACCCTCATATGTTTGGGACACAAAGTCTTGCTAGTGGTCTGCCTTCATAAAGAGGCTCTCTTTGACAGCATGCAAACAAAGCTGATAAAAAAAAAAAAATGAAGCTGTGTGTGACTGGTTCTCGCACCTGGGACCGAGTTCCGGAGGGGCACTACTGAAGCTGACCACAGGTATCTGAAGCGTGGCCGGGCGGCTGTGATCAGAGGGGGGACGAAAGGGCCTTGGCGGCAGAAGGGGTGAGCGCAGGGGTGAGCTGAGCCCCCTGGTAAGACGCAAAGGTGAGCGAGGGGCCCGTGATACGGAGAGCTGCTCTTCATCATTCTCTTCATCCTCACGAATGGAGGGCAGTTTCTTGACCAGGCCGCCGTTGCTTTCCCAGTCCACCTTGGAAAAACATAAGGACATGCTTTGCATTTAAGGAAAAAATGAGGAGCTTCAGATTTTGCGCATAAAATGCATGTAATGGTGAATGACCGACGGTAGGGGGCGGAGTAACACAACCTGACTGTCTTGTGTTCTTACTCTCTGCAGCATGTCTTTTTCTCTTTATCTCATCTGCAATTCTACCACTTATTAAACCTCATCATTCCTCCAAGAGCCCTGTAGTTTTGGCACTTCCCTTTTCCAATAAGCAGCACTGATTTCCACCATTTGCTTGAGACACTGCAGTCTTTTTTTTAATGCTATGCTAAAGACACCAAAAAATAGGAGACGAGAAACCATTTTGGTAACAGCTCTTTGTGGCCACCATGACAGCTGCAGTCTCAGTAAGCGTGTGGTGGTTGAGATGTTTATTTACATTTATCGTTGCAGATGACTGGGTTTGTCAGTATCCTTTCCATGCATACTCCACCCACCATCGCTTTCTAAACAGCCTTGAATAAAGGCAGCATGTGTTTTGCTTGACACATCTAGGAGCAGATATTGCTGTTTGGAGCGTGGTTAAATTCCTTCCTTCCTTGTCTTTTTGGTTCTTTCCTATCATCAGTATCTCCATCTTTTTCCATGCAGCATAACCCCTCCCCTTCTCCAGCTCTGCTTTTCTTATTCTTCTGCTTTTCTTGCTCCTCCCCTGGTCTTTCCATCTGCAGTCCCCAAGTGAAGGTGTATTTTTGCCTCCTCCTGACATTCTTAGCAACGAGGGTCCCACTGGCATTGTAAAAGCTGGTTCATATTCAGAGCTAACCTGTGTACCGGAATCGGTGACCGCGGATGAATCGGATGGAGAAAAACTATAGGATTGAACATGCATATACAAAGAACTGGAATGCAAACGAAAGGTTTGGGTGCTTCACCTATAAACAAAAGGTCCTCCACAAATGATGCAAAGCAGCAATCAGTATGCATCGAAAAGCCCGTTCCATCTTCTGAACAACAGCGTGGTCAAAGATTTTGTTTTCCACTCACAAGATAAGCAGTCTTACTTTTCCCCATACACACACATGAAAAAAGCCGTGAAGTCACTTGACCGGCGCTTATTTTCATCTCTTCCCCCTTAATTATTCCAGGCCAATTAAAATCTCTTGCCACAAACATGTTTGCACACTCACGCTCGTGAATATGTGCGAGAGCGATTTGTGTTGACAGCGAGATGCTCAGTAAGACCTTCTGGTTCACAGCACACTAATGCTCAAGCAAACACTAGCTCTTGTGAACATACATCACTAGCCATCATATCTCAGACGTTCCCTGCGTGTTATTTATATTCGCCAAACGCCCCTCGGCATATTCTGTATTCAGAGCTGTGCGTTTCTGCAGTGGCAGAGCTACTACAGGAAGGTTACCCCTCCTCCACTTTCTCTCAGCTTCTCTCGCTTTCTATTTTTAGCGGGCAGGATCCAAACTTAGCTGACACGGAAGGAGCTCCCAACCAGTGAGGGAGAGCTCCCGCCCCACCCCGCTCTATTCTTAGCAACAGCTTGCGCTCCCAACAGCGACTGTTGCTATTTCTGTCCTTGAGACATGCACTCGGTGTTTGTGTTTGTGGGGACTGGGAAAGGAGGACTCGTGAGCTGGCTGGTACAGCCTGATAGCAAGGGAGGGGAGATGATGCCCAGTGAGAGAAGTGTGTTTTGTGTGTTGGGGCATTCCCCCCCAATTAAATGTCCCTACAAGGTTTGGAATATCTGACCGGTTTGACTGAGTGGGGACATTTGGCTCGTCCTCATGAGGAAAACTGGGATTAAGACGCAGCAATAATTCGAGGCATTAATAACAGTCAATGAAAGGTTCTCGTAAGGACCGAAAGTTTGTGTGTATATATATATGAGAGAGAAAAGAAAACCTGCCAAAAGCAGTAGAAGGAAGAGCAGTCTCTGTTACATTGACGCAACACCTTCCCTTTTACCTAAGGTGTTTGTGTGTTCCTTTTCTAATTCCACGCACGTGTCAAATGATTAATATGAGCTGAAGTTCCTCACATTCTTTACGTACACGTCCAAACAGAGTCATTAGTCTATTTGCCAGCAAAACCCAGTGCATTATCCTCAGCCTGGTTACATTTGGTACATATAAGTTGCTAAAAATGAGTCATGCTGTTGACAACAGCGAGTTGTTGACGACAATGAGGAGATCACCACGTTCTCAGGTTGTTTTTGTGCTTCATGTCCAAGCAGTACACAATATTGACACTCCCATGTTCCATCCAGGATGTTGACTGTAGTGTGTGTATGAGACACTTTGACCTTCCTGAAGACCCACCAGACCTCAATCCCATTGAACACTCATGAGTTTATTTGGAACATCATCATCATTTTCAGTAACTGCTTTATTCTTGTCAGACTTGTGATGGATCCAGAGCCTATTCTGGGAACGCTAGGCATGAGCTGGGGACACACCCGACATCATAGGGTTCCATGAAGACACACTTTCACACGCCCCAGGGTGGGCAATTCAGCAATAGCCAGTCCACCTACCAGTATTAGGAGATGGGAGGAAATTGGACAACCTGGAAGAGACCCATACACACATGCTTGGGTAGTAACCCAAGCTCAGGACTGAATCAAGGAACCTGGAGCCATGAGGCGGTAATGTTACCCGGAGAACAGTACATGAAACTGAAGTGAAATAAGTCATTACAACACACTCGTGGATTTTACAGGATTGGCACTGTTATTACAGCAAGGAGAAGTGTAACCTTAAAGTATGATGAAGGAAAGGGAAGGGTACCATTTTTTGTTTGAGGCTCGTGTGTGTGTGTGGCTCACATCCATATTGTTGCCCTCGCGCAGGTTGTAGGTGAGGTCGTGCTGGATCTCGCTGACAAATTTCTGTGCGTACTCTGGGTAGAGGCGCAGCACCTCACGCAGCCCCTTCAGGCTGATGTACTGCAGGTCACAGTAGGTCAGAGCTTTTACGTTAGCGTTGGTCTTAATCACCTGCTCCCTCGTCAGAGAGTCCGAGCCGATCAGGTCGCCCTTACCTGCAAGACACAAAGAGAGTGCGTCAGGCTTTCAGTACTCTTCCGTAAGACGCTTTTCGGAAGAGAAAAAGCTAGAACAAATTGATCAACTCCTGAAGGGTGTACAGTACTTCTGGACAACTTATTTCTTTCACACGAGTCTTCATTTCTAAAATGAAGCATGTTGGATTTTGTAGCAGAATCAACAGTCTCACTAAATGAGCATATAGTACATTGGATGTACAGTATATCAGACTAAATGAGCTCAAAAACTGAATAAAAATTAACACGTAGAAAGGTTTGGTATAAAACTAAAATGTTGTCGCTGAGACTGTGGGAGAGGGATCAAGGAGATCAGAAAGCACTTTGGTGAGGTGCATGGGGACTGTGAAAGCAATATCATATCCTGTAGTCTGAGCCAGTGTTTGTGTCAAATCAAATCAAACTCCGTGGCACGCACACACTCTGAGTATCAGAGCATCACCGTTGTGTGTGATAGAAATGACACGGTGTGAATGTGATTGCTTTTTCTAAATAGCTCAGTGTGTATGTGTGGCTGCCATGCGTGTGTACAGTTTTGTTGGGAGGCACAGATTGTGTGTGTGTGAGAGAAAGAACATTTATATTTAAAAGCTGACCTCACAGCAGGAAAAAGTAAGACCAAACAAGAGAGAGATATTTGGAAGACAGAAGAGTGTTTTCTGAAATTCCCATGAGCCTCTGCTCTCTCCAAGTTTAGGGACCATGGCACAGTGGACTGACGTGCTTGTTCCATAAAGAGATGAGATTCAAATTGAAAGACGTTAATAAACATTAGACCACTATAATAAGCTCCCACATTCATTCTCTCTCTCTCTCTCTCTCTCACACTCTTACAGCCACAGAGAGAGAGAGAGAGAGAGAGAGTTATCAATGTAGATGAAGAGAGCCATTAAGCAGGACAGCTTTAATTACAACCATGACTCTTCATATCTCCTTCTCTGTGTGTGTGTGTGTGTGTGTGTGTGTGTGTGTGTGTGTGTGAGTGTGTGTGAGAGATTGATTTAGGGCAGCGGTGGTTTAAAAAAAAAAAAAACCTGTTTACAATGTTCAAAATGTGTCTCAGTGGCAACAAACATCACACATCCCTGTTAAACCTCAAACTAATGAGTCCCAGCATTAAATATGGATAGAAAGGGTGTGTTTTTCTGGCGTGCCTGCACTTTTAGACTGGTAATTGATTTTGCAGGCATATATTTGAGCTCCAAAACATTTTACGACCTTTTCCAGAAATATCATTATAATTATAAACACAGTACTGTATCTTACCAAAAAAAAAAAAGCCTTTGTCAATTTAGCTTAACAAATGCATTACAGCCATCCATGGATGCTTTTTAACATGATTCCTACTGACCCGTACTGTAACCAGGCTTGTAGTACTCGAATCCGACTCGTGCCCTAATTTTAAGGACTCGTGACTCGACTTGAGCACTGATGACTCAGACTCGTGCATTAACTGCATTAGGACTCATAAATTGGAAACGAGGACTCTGATTTTTTTCTTTATTTTGTTGTAACGTGCCAAATTATGATGACATAAGATATTTATATCTACATTAATTTTTGTACTAATTTCGTGCAAGAGTGTCACAACTGCGTGCACACCAAGTGGACTCTGACTGGCGTGCCATAAACGACAAAGGCGCGGTCAGCGAGCCAATATTAAAACTGTGAAAGTCAAGTTTATTTGTATAGCACTTTTAACAAAAAACATTGTCGCAAAGCAGCTTTACAGAATTTGAACGACTTA
>JAPEKL010000028.1:22152891-22164660 GCA_028877455.1 Bagre pinnimaculatus | reverse complement strand
TTAAAAAAAAAAAAAAAAAAAAAAAAAAAAAAAGAGATACAAGACTGTGCAAATTAACTCATTCACTGTGACAACATTAATTTATAATCCAGAGTCACGTTTCCAAAACATGAAACCACTTCCATTAACTGTTCTCCACCCCCCGATGAGAGATCTGAATTTCAGATGAAGTTAAGCAGATGGGGGAGGTGATCCCCATTGTTCAACATGCTGTAGTTTTTTTTTTAATCTATCAGGCTTAAAGTGATGGGTGGGGTGTCTGCCGTGGTCACGCTTCTACCCCAGCCTCGAGCTAGTGTTTGGGGCGAGCAGACGGGGCCCTGGCCCTCGCCCGCCTACCTCGGAGGAGGAAAACGGAGGGTTGTCAGGAGTGCTGATTCAGATCCAGAGGTGGTAAGGATAATTGGGGTCTTAATGATGCTTAATGGGGAGTAATATCGTATTCGCAGTCAGCCAGCTGCCAGCTTTACTACTCTTCATGTCCGCCAATCTTCCTAACTAGACTGAAGAGTTGTTTGAAGTGAAATTTAGGACTGCTCGATTACGAAGTGCAGCTTACCAGATTGCAAATGACAGTACGGTTTTAAAAAAAACGGCTGCTGTCTGTAGCACTCATGCCTAAGGATATTGGTTACTGCCATCTAATGCAGATGGAGAATGACCAAGGATCTGTCAGGAAGGAATTACTGATCAGACGACTTATTTTCTTGCCGCTGTAAAATGTAATTGAAATAAAGCATATTCTTGTTTAATGTTCGCTTAATGGCATCCCAATATGCCGAGGATGCTGAGGCACACAAACATGGGTGTGAGCCGAGAGACAAAGGGCGAGTGTTTGTATAATCTGGGAATATCCTGGATTTGCTAGCGATGTGGAAATCGGTGATGAGGCAATACAACATAAAAGGATGACACAACAGAGACGATGAAACGAACGCAAACTGTATGATGTAACTCCTGTAACCGTTTCCTCTTTCCTTCCCCCATCCTTAGTTCTCTTTGAGGATTACAGGCAACAAATGGAGAAGACCATATTTGAAATTATTTCCACTAAACTTCCTTGGCGCCTTGTACAATGCCGAACAGACTGCAGCGTCTCTCCCTGGTTAGTTTGACCGAGACGCATCGCGGTCCAAATGCTTGTGGCTTTCTCCTTTATTGGATTTGCCTGTCCTTGAGATCTCCTGGTTTATAAAATCAGCGGTGAATAATATCCCCAACGTGTGCTCTCGTATCTACACAGACGGACGGAACCAGAGAGGAGCCCTCCCTTACGCTGAGATTTGCAAAGTGGTGGGGCCGCAGGTGCAAGACACCAAACGTTTCACACTGCACTCTGGGTAATTGGCCAGAGACCCCTACCCCCATCCATCCCCACACACAAACATGCACCATCTCCCTCCTTCTGTCACAGCCCCCCCCTTACCCTTCCCTCACTGTCAGACAGCAGCAAGGCAGGCTTGGACCTGCAACCACGGCAACCACAACACCAGCCAATTATAACTTGAAGGCACAGATGCATGATGGAGTCGCTTAGCAACCAGTCAGAGAGAGACCGAGAGTGTAAAGTTAGAGTGAGGGAGAGCTGTGCAGTTGCAGCATGCAATGGAGGGACATTCTGCAGCGCCAGCCAATTACTGTTCGCTTTAGTTGAGTGGGATGTACAGCAGTTGCCTGGCAACCCAAATGTACAGAGCGAAGTGGGGTAGGCAGTGGGTTAAAGCTGGACCCTAGGCTGGAGAAGCTCTGAGCTCTGGCTGGATTGGCATACTGAAGCCTTTAACTGGTGTCCAGAGCTGCAAACAACCAGCATGTTCCTGCCTTTCTTCTGCATGTGATAGGGTTTCCTAGCAACTTCCTGTCTTCTAATCAACTACCCCCTGCTGCTCCTCCGTCAGTGGCCTGGGTACTAATGCCACAGTTAATTACATTTCTCCAGTCAACAGCTACAATGATCTCCGAGGATCAAATTTCAGCAATTACAGGGTGCGCATTTTTACTTCCATCTCCTGGAGCAGGCGTTATTGATCACAGCCCCTACCTCCATTTTGTGTTGCATTTCTGAGCCAGTGTTCATGCTGTAACCCATATTTCCTCCATACTGGATCTTAAAATATACACCATTAACCTTGTAAACACAGTTTCAAATCCAAACTTTCCAATCACCGAGTAGGCTTCCCTCGAATCCTGCAGTAAATCGGAATGTCCCTGTGCCAGTAATCTATCGAAATAATAACCGGAAAAAGAGGATTAAACTAATTACATCATTGAATCCAGCGTGTAATGAACATGACTGGGATTCTGACATACAGCAGTCTGTCTTTGGGCTCATTTCTTTTTCCTTTCTCCCATTGTTCCTTGTTTTTGTTCCCTGGCAGGAACGCTGCCGGTGAGCTAGTATAGTGATTAGCAATGCTACCGCTTGCAGAAACCCGCTGAGTCAACAGCCGGCCTCGAGAGCAAGATTAGCCACAGCGAGGCCATCAACACAGCAGGACTTTAGGGCATGGTGGAGTGCAACTCCCTCTCAGGGTTCAGCGAGGGGGCACCAGCAGCAAAGCAGAGGTGGATGTGGCTGAATTAACCAAGATACGAAGTTTAGCCCAGCCAGTCTATCAATCATCCTGCAATTACTGACTGTGCTGACAGGTTTTGAATAGTGTGGCTGCACTTATTTTCGTTTGAGTGAACTGGGGGGACAACTACCTTATTCTGCCCATGCTTGCAGAGACAGACCTCACTCCAAGCTATGTTGTAGCAGAATGTAGAATTTTTTGACTGTGCAAGCTTTTCACCATTCGACTTGCTTTTAAAACAAGAGAAGAACGGAATATTTTTTAAAAGAGACTCTTGAATACAAGTCCAAATGAATCCTTTGAATAGCATCACATGCCTTGAAGGTTTGATGGAATCTCACCTGTGTGTGTCCTCTGGTGTGCCTTCAAGTGGGAACTCTTTGTGTAAACCTTCCTGCAGCCATTGAACTGGCAGCGGTGGACCCTCTTCTTGTTCTCTGGGATGTCACCAATTCCTGCTGATCCCAAGCCTCCTTCTCCATCGCTCTGTGCTCCCCGGGCTGGTGGTGAGGGCAATGACTGTGTCGCCACCAATTTGGCAGTGGCCAACCCCACTTTCTTTGCCACCAACTTGAGCGTGAGCGTGCCATCAGGTGTGGCGGTGAGGGTCTGCGTTGGCTTGACCAGGTGCCGGCCCAGTTCTGGTGAGGAGGGTGGCGTTAGTGAGGTGACGGCACTCAGCTGTGCTGGGTGGACGCCCCCATTGCCCTCTTTCGCTCCTGCCTCAGTGGTCTTACCACTGGCTGGAGTGTGAAGGTTTTTGGGCAGAGACACGAGCAGTGGTGGCGGACTGGGCTGGTCTGACAGGCTGGGAAGCAGTGGATCCATCAGGTCCTCGTCGCTGTCCCCCTTCATGAAACCTGGTGTCAACAAGCAGTCCAGATCCTCATCAAAGAGGTCGGACAGTCGCTTGGGCTCAGTCTGTAGATACCGTTCCAGCTCTAGACACGTCTGTAGAAAAGAGAAACAGGGAGAAAGACAGAAGGTCAAACACAGATAACTCTAGTTACTTTCCAGCAGGACACTAATAAGCTTGTACTTCCTGATAAATCGCTTGTTTAATTAACTGCTTAAATGGGGAAGTCAAGCGATCCTAATGCCACACAAAGTCTAACAATACAATATTAAACAGGGAAAACCAGCTCGATTTGAAAACGATGCCATTAAAAATACCAAACATACCAATAATAAACCTTAATAGCTTTGACAGTTAATTAATTTTAACAGAAGAGGTAGCTAAACCTCTAGGTAAGGGTCATGCCATGAGTAGGTATATGCTAGAATAGTTTTAAGAAATATCAGCAGCCACAGCTTACTGGCAAATCAATGAAACTGGCTGGCAAACCAATTTCTGCTGGTGGGTTTCATTTCACTGTGGGGTTGTCAACACATACACACTTGCAAGAGAAACAAGCAGTTTGGAGTGATCAATCACAGGTGTTGGGCGGGGTGCTCTGCCCTCCCTCTTGATATCTCTCTGGGAGAGAAATCAAACATCCCAAGAATTTTCATAACTTGCTAACCACAACAGGAAGGTATGGTTTTCCTCAGTCTGGTCTCTTCATGGTATTTCACTACAAAGGAGCACCTTGCTTAAGATAATAAACATTTAGCCTGCTTTTGTGAAGGAGGATTCATTAAAGTGAGAAATACTTCAGTTGAGCATGAGCACGAGAGAGTGAGTGTGTCTATGGCTCACTGACTGCCTATTCAGCAGTTTCTTTTCTAACGGTCTAACAATATTATTCTCCAGTCACATTGACTAGTTTGGATATTAGAGTGTTCCGTTCCACATGTCACAGCAAAAGCACTTTGGCAACAGGGTTAGAGGAGCATCGGGAGGGGGAAAAAAATAAAAAACATCCCCTCCAGCTCATTCCTTCATGTCATCAGTACAAATTAGAACTGCAGCAGTTCCATTATTTTAACTTTAGAAAACATCTAGAGCTTATACCTCACATGATCTACTCCCTTAACCATAGCACACAATGTATATGTATTGTCTTTGGCTGCAAACTACACTTAGGTTAAAAAAAAAAAAAGCCGCAATGAGGCTCGACGTACTGGCCACTGCTGTGTGCGAGTTTGAAATCTGATCAGTCCTGTGGTAGGAGTAGCGATTTTTGTTAAGTTGTATATGACCTCTGTGTAGCCGCATCAATGGCAGGTGAACCTACCTGGTAAACAATTCTTGTTGGAATACATGTCTTTAGAGTCTTCTGGGTGAGTTTCAGTGAAAACATCAACAGTTTACGAACAATAATGTTTGGTGTGACAAGTCACCCAAAATGTTCAAGCACCCATAAAATCATAAATAGGACAGGTGGCGCCACCGTTTTGACAACTTTTATGCACACTCACCTGGGGAACATTGTATGCAGGTTTGACCAAAATCCAATCAATCCTGTAGGAGTAGCAGCAATTTTTGTAAATGGGACAGACGACGACAGACAGACAACGCGTGATCGCATAAGCTCATCCGGCCTGGCCTACAGCAAGAGGAGTTAAATATTAATGCAAAGGTTTTTTTTATTTGAGAGTAGGGTTTACAACCAACTCATAAGCATATTTTAAATATACCAAACAGCCAAATTATTAGCCCCCCTTGTGACCCATCAAGGCATGGACTCCATAAGACCGCTGAAGGTGTGCTGTGGTATCTGGCACCAAGACATTAGTAGCAGATCCTTTAAGCCCGGTAAGTTCCGATGTAGGGCCTTATTTGTCCAGCACATCCCACAAATGCTAGACTAGACTGAGATCTGGGGAATTGGAAGCCAAGTCAATAGCTTGAACCATTTGTCATGTTGCTTAAACCTTTCCTGAACAATTTTTACAGTGTGGCAGGGAGCATTATTCTGCTGAAAGAGGACACTGCCATTAGGGAATACCGTTGCCATGAAGGGGTGTACTTGATCTGCAACAATCTTTAGGTAGGTGGTACGTGTCAAAGTAACATCCATACGAATGCCAGGATCAAAGGTTTCCCACCAGCAAAACATTGCACAGAGCATCACACTGCCTCTGCTGGCTTGCTTTCTTCCTATAGTGCATCCTGGTGCAATCATTTCCCAAGGTAAACAATGCAAACACACAAACGCAGCCGTCTACAGGATGGAAAAGTAAACGCGATTCATCAGCCCAGGCTATCTACACCCATTGCTCCAAGGTCCAGCTCTGATGCACACAAGCCCATTGTAGATGCTTTCAGCAGTGGACTGGGTCAACATGGGCACACTGACTAGTCTGTGGCTACATGGCCCCACACGCAGCAAGCTACTATGCACTGTGTGTTCTGACAACTTTCCATCATAGCCAGCATCAACATTTTCAGCAATTTCTACTACAGTAGCTCTTCTGTGGGATTGGACCAGACGGGCTAGCCTTTGCTCTCGTCATGCAAATCAACGAGCCTTGGTCGCCCATGATCCAGTTGCCGGTTCACCAGTCGTCTTTCTTTGGACCACTTTTGGTAGGCACTAACTAAATGTTATGTTTGATTACGTTATGGCGTATAATACATCATCAAGACCTACATACTACAGGTCTATGGACAGCCAAATGTCGGCAGTATATATACAGATTTCCGTAGGACTTTCCATAAACCCTTTCTGCTTATAATGGAACGTCAAACCTGGTTATAAAATGGCTTTGACTTGGTTTATTCAAATTTTCATCATAGACTAGCTTTTGCTCCCCATGCAAAATCAATGAGCCTTGGACACCCATGACCCTGTCGCTGGTTCACCGGTTGTCCTTCCTTGGACCACTTTTGGTAGGTACTAACCACTACATACCAGTTACATCCCAGAAAATGTGCCATTTGGGAGACGTTCAGTCCCAGTCATCACAATTTGGCCCTTGTCAAAGTCACTCAGATCTTTACACTTACCCATTTTTCCTGCTTCATATCAACACATCAACTTCAAGAACTGACTGTTCTCTTGCTGCCTAATATATCCCACCCTTGTAATGAGATAATGAAATGATATTCAGTGGTTTGAATGTTATGGATGATCGGTGTATAGTACGTCATCAAGGCCTATGTACTACAAGTCTTCGGACAGCCAAACGTCGGCAGTATGTATACGTTGCCGTGGGACCTTCTTGCTTGTAATGGAATGTCAAACCTAGTTAAAAAGGCTTTGACTTGGTTTCAGTCCAACTCAACCAATTTGGAGTACAGCAGAAAAGCAGCTGTTGTTACTGTTTAATACGGACACACCAGGTTTATTCAAATTGCATTAAAAAAAAAAACAAAACGTGACTATAATATCCACCTCTCCCGAGCAGCATTATCCATATTTAAAAAGGAGTATATGGATAATATACAACACTAATATACTATTAATATACACATTTTTTATAAGGTTACTGTTCGTTATTCTGACAAACTTTTTATATATGTAGGTTCGACGTTAACAATTGAGCCTTCCTGAAAAGCACGAAGCTTCACAGTAGTATTAAATGAAGCTTGTGCATTTTGGGATGGTTGTATGAGCTTTAGACTACATGGCAGGTGTGTAAATTATCCATGCGGAGTGAGAATAAGCGGCGTTAGAGTGAAAATTTTAGCAGTAGACTGAAGTTTTGCATCTTGAATTATTTTCACTGCCTGCGTTTTTATGGAGCTTATTTGCAGTCATGGATTTTTTTTTTCCCCAAGCATGCGACACAGAGAGAAGAGAACATTCAGTACAGTTATAGCTTCCAGAAACAAATTAAGCAAGGGTGGGGAGGGGGGAAAAAAAAAAAAAAAAAAACCTGTAAGAGTACATATTTATCTGAGCAACCCTACAATGGAGCTGCTTTATGAATCTGAATAATCGGATGCTGAAGCCCATAATGATGCTCTCATTGTACAATATCTGGTCAATAGGTCTTTAAAAAAAGTACTAAAATTTCACAATTAAATTCGTGCTCAATGATATTAGTGCTACTAATCCCAAGTTTGAATGAATTAATGAATGAAATGATCAAATATCTCTGATTAGACCACACTCGCCAGCATTCCTACCAAAGACAGTGATCGGTTAGTGTTAATTGAGCCTGATATCTGCTAAAGTGAATATTAGAACGTTAGACTTTTATTTGCTGCACCTGCAACACTGAGCTCCATCAATAATAGATGTGGTGCTAAGAGGCGTTATCACACAAAGAGACAGCTAGAGAAGGAAGGAGGGGGGAGAGGGAGAGAGAAAACACCGCCAAACTGCTATTAGCTAACACGGCTCGGGTCCAAACTAGACACAAAGAGAAAATTACGGCCAATCTCGGAGTTAGTTCCTCTCACTGTCTCCGCTCCGTGCGTGTAATAAAGTCAGCACGTTATCTAAAACTAATGTCTTTACATCTCTGCCTGCATCTACCAAAACTGTTCTCCCCCTCCTCTGCTCCCTGTATCCTTGGATTGAAACTATAATTTTTTCCCTAAATACAAATAGGTTTTAATTAAAAGTGATTTGGCTTTCATCAGATGCTGTTTGAAGCTCTACCTCGTGATGAAACGCTGATATCTCTCTCTCTCTCTCCTTCTCCCTCCACAGCATGCGTTGATGACTAATTAGCCACTCAAACGACCCGGCGAAGAGAGGCTCTTTATTCAGCTAATTTGCTGATGGGAAGCCCAAGTGTGTGTACTCTTGCATCACGTACGTGTTTGTGTGAATAAAATTGAGCGGTAACTAAAAACTACCCCTTGATTTTTATTGCCATTAGAATTAAAAAAAAAACAAAAAAAACCTTGGCTTTTTTTTTTGTGTACTCCATGGTGGCAGGGAGATGAGAGTTGGTATCCAGCTCGCGCTGCAAATCTACATGGAAATGGTGTCGTTTTCAATGAGCCGGGTTGATGAAATCTGTCTACGATGTGCCATCTTTGCTGTCCCCTGCAGTGCCCAGAACAATAACCCACGGCTCCCGTCTATCCGCTACGGCCATCATCACCCATACATTCCACTGATCGTAACCACTCTTCTGTAAAATTGGGACTCTGTCCTTGATTCGTTTAAGGAAGGCTTTTGCCCCGTTTGCGTCTTCCATTTATTTGATTTGAAGTGAGATATAAATATATATTATCTCTCATTTTTTTTGGGCTGAGGAGCCTGTGGCGGCTGCTGCACCATTAGCTCTGTAACGACATGACAATTACTGAGGAACCCTGGGAAAGCTATTGTGCCAAGTGACAGACGCTTATCATCAACTGCAGGAAGCGTTCGGAATCTCTGTTGCATGGCTATGACAAACCAGCCCTCAGGTCGCACCCAGAGAGACAGACTAGACAGCCACAAGCATTCTGTCAGAGGTAGATCCTATCTGTTCTAAATGACATTTAAACCATAATCGCCATGGGATGAACATCACAGTCATCTGAGGTCCAAGCTGTTGTGGATAAGATTTCATGGATTTTCTCACCTTTTGCTTGGGTGGTAGGACCCATAGGCCCGGGCTGCCACTTTTGGCCTGTCGTTCAGACAGTAGCAATGAATAGTGTTGTGGAGGTTGAGTCCAACACACTCACTCCATTCACCGTCAACTGCCCATCCCCCTGGTTCCAAGCCCCAGGAATCCTGACATTTAGAGGATACAGTTACACCATGAAGCAGAGAGCACTTTGTGATTTACTGTGCATGTGTGTGTGTGTGTTTGACTAACTGTGTGCGCCTATTTATTTTGGTAAGGGTGTGCGCGCTCTTGGTTGCCCTATTGAAAAGTGGCCATAAAACCAATGAAGTGGCGTATCTAACAGCCGGTTTCCTAACAAAAGACCCAACAAAAGCATGAAAAAGTGTCCCAATAAAATGGTTAATGGACAAATAAATTGAAAGGCACTTATGTGAAAAGTCAACATACGTCAGCTTGGTACAGCGCCGAGTGGCCCGAGCGATTCCTTTTGATCTTGCGTGCAATTCCCACCATCAAAGAAAACCTTCTAAATGAAAGACTCGCTCGATCACAACCGCTGTCTCACAAAGGGGATTTCAGCATTTCTCCCCCCCCATTTCTTTCTTGAAGAGAGACACGCTCACATCTGAGAACGAACACCCGATTCTTTCCACCAGCCGTCACTAACGCTAAGCTATAACGTTTTGAACGGCGAGCAGCTCGGGGAGCTGACAGCCGCTTGCAATGCTCCAAAACACAATGCACCCCGTTCGCACCTAAGGACAAACAAGTCTTGACAATCCTCAGTTTAAAACTATCTGCTGATGTCCAGACTCTCTTCCTCTTTCTTATGAAATTTTAATGAGACGCGTATGATGGAGTGAGTCCACTCAGACTCTCCTGCTGTGTAATGGCCCTCCTCTGTGCCTGGTTCTGCACCTGTGTCACCCTCTCATCAGCCCCTCCTGCCCAGTACAGTAGCCTTACTGTCCCGGTTCTCAACACACAATAGCACAGCAAGTCAATTAGCACCTGGGCACTAACCATCCTCCCTCTTCTACTCCACTCCATCCTCATCGCACTCGGCCTAATAAACATGGGCCATAAAATAAATGAATGTAGGCGATCCATGTGGAAGAAAAATGCTAACAGCTGGTAGTTGGGACAGCCCAGATATGCTCTTTTAATTTGGATGGATAATTTAATCCAGTTTCATTTGGCCTGTGGCCACCGATGCAGAGGCTGCACACACACTCACACTTGCTGGCTCTTATCTTGGGTCGTGCCCTTTGACATTTGTCCACAGTGCTGGTGGTGGTGCGAGGAATCCATACACAATGTGGCGGAGAACGCATTTCACTCCTTGCGGAGCCAACTGAATGCAAACGAGACACACTTGAGGTTTTTAAGGCATGAGACACGCTTCGATGAATTTGTAAAATCCTGTTAAAGCCTATTGATAAGAACCGTATCTCGTTCCACTGCACTTTCCTGGATGACGTGAAAATAACCGCCTGGCACAAATGCCTTGTTTTTCTGCTGCACGGTTAAAAAAAACCAAACAAACAAAATAAAAGCAAGCCAAGCCGCGTCATGTGAAATCCGGGAAATTATTTGTCAGATGTTGTGAATTGATATTTATGAGGGCAACAAGAAAAGGCACTGTTGTGAAAGAATAGCACAATCCCACATCTGTTCCCATGAGCTCATAATAGCATGTGTGAATATGTTAATGCAGGATAGAAGTTAAATCTGATCCGTGTAGCTAGGAGATCAGGACTAGATGCTGTCTTGCGAGAGTGTAGAAAGGAGAAATAAAAGACCGTTTCTCACAGCGGGCAGATTAAGACTACTTTTAGCCAGACACTGGGTGAACGATGCCCGATTGCAGACAGTCCCCGGGCTCTCGCTGCCCTGTTGATGCCGTTTTCTCAGCACCAGATTTCTGGAAACTGTACACTTGATTTCTCGGAGGGAGGGAAGAAAAGAGAGAGAGAGAGAGAGAGAGAGAGAGAGAGAGAGAGAGAAAAAAAAAAAAAGAGGCCAACTGTGCGCCACACAAGTCCTGCATTTACATATGCGTATCATTATTATTGTTGTGGTTGCCTGGATACCAGGCGATAGTTAAATCCCTTGTGTCTATCTGCAAAAGCAACTCCTACAGCTTATAAGCCAGGCAGCCAACACAAACTGAAAATCCAAGCGCTTACAACAGCAACGAATATGACCTTGACATTGGAACAGACCCTAAAAATGTCTTGCACTCCTAAATCTTCACACATACCTGTACATACTGTACATCTTCCAGATTTAATTACTAGATCTCTTCTTGTGATAAGACTGGTTTGGTTTTCTTTCCACATCACTGAGCCAAGAGACAGAATCACTCTGACCTTCTGTGTGTAGGCTTAGCAGAAAACAGAAAATCAATACATGCTGGCCATTAGTCTCCGCACCCAAGCAGCTTATATGTGACAGGTCTCATGTTCTTGACACTCTTTAGGGTTCCCCCCCCCCACATATGCGATGCAGTCTGGCTGCCATAACCTAGGAGTTCACACTTATGTAATTCCTTATGAATATGAAAATGCTGTCTTGAAGGAACTGGATCACTTGGCCACTACCAACACTAAGGGCTCGTCCACACGAGTACGCGGCCTCACCCAATACGCTGTCGTTTTGAAAAAAAATAAATAAAAAAATCCATAAACATGGCGTCGTTTCCAGAAATATCTGCGTCCACATGGATTCACTGGAAACGACCCAAAACGCTGCAGTACATATGCCAGGCCTGTAAGTGGCGCTGTGA
>JAPEKL010000028.1:22137513-22149697 GCA_028877455.1 Bagre pinnimaculatus | reverse complement strand
AGAAAGGCCCTCGCCGGCCACGGGGCTCGAACCCGGACCTTCCTGCTGTGAGGCGACAGCGCTAACCACTACACCACCGTGCCACCCCTGTCTGTATAATATAGAACCTTATTTACTTTTTGAATAATAATATATATAAATAAATAAATAAATAAATAAATAAATAAGAGTTTAAAAGACCATGCAGCTTTTTGTCAACAATTTTATAAAAGCAAAGCTTAATAAAAAATTAATTGAAGGCCTGTGTCTGGTCTCCCTTCCTAGCATACTCAAAAGCACCCATCTTACATAACTTAATTTCAGCAGAGAGAGAAATAAAAATTCTTGTACCTTTGACACAGAGGGAAAAGAGTGGTATAAACGTGCACAAAAAGCAAACGCCAGTATGCTTGTATTTCTGACGTGTACATTATGTCGTACTAGATATAAACACCGTTAGATGTCATGTCTCCGATTCCAGAACGTGATTTATTTAAAAAAAAAAAGCCCACTACACACACTGGGGCAGGATTATTCACAGTTTACATTTTCCATGTTAAGACAAGTGGACAAAATCAGCTCATGAAACCAGCGATATTTAGGTTGACCACCAGTCAGTGCCGATCAGAATGAAAACTAGCCAGTCTGCTCGACCTGTGCAACTTTAGAAGAAATGGCATGCAAGCGTATAATTTAATATAAATATAAAAAAAGAGAGATGAAGAATAGAAGGAATGGCATAATCCTGTGTGCGATATCAGTCTGCATGACACATTTAATAACGTAATGCCAATTAGGATGGTTGATTAGTGTCTCATTCCTGATGTTTCTTTGCATAACCCAATAGAGTTTGGTGCCTGATTACACCACTGGTGCCAGATGTTCACAAAGGACTCCGAATTCTGTGGGAAATGGAGCAGCACATCCTCAAGGTAGCAATGAAAATGAAATGAAAGTTACTTAGAAAAGAAAGAAAGAGAATCCAAATAGCACACAGTAAACGTGTTCTTCCTAAACGCTCTCCGTGAAAAGCTAAGACTGGCTTTGGGTGCGAGATTATGTAAAAATTCAAATACACTCATTACTTTGTATCAATATTTACCCTCTTCCGAAAAGCTAATTGCATGCTCATTGTGCAATACAAACTCGCCGGCTCATCCTTTGTGTACTCTGCGTTCTCCTTCCTGTGCCTAAAGCTGTGCTGCGAGACTGGCCTTCTTAGGCGCTGCAGTGGCTGAACTCCAGCTCTTACTTCCTCTTCTGGATCTGTGGCTAGTGAGCACCAGGCAGCTCCTCTGGGAGACAAACGGATATCCAGACAGAGGCTCAGCTTTAGACGGGCATAACAGGCGTTGAAGCCACATTGTCGGGGTTTCAGCTTTTGAAAGGATTATAGGAGGTGTGCTGGAAATGATCGTTAGTTCTTTTGGATCTACAGGGTTTATGTGTTAAACGTTTATCCCAACAAAAACCTGTTGAATTAGTCATAAAAACTGACCACATTTCTTCATTGTCTATCTCCGGATTCAGGCTTTGCCTATTCCCTTCCTGTTTCCATGATCAACTGAGGATTAGAGCGGTTATTTAATGAGGAAGCAATATTTCATTTAGAGTTAAAATACCCTGGACGTTTAATTCAGTTTTACAGTAACGAGCTCCAAACTATAATCCCTTCAGTACAAACCTTTGGGAAAGAAAAAAAAAAATCCTTTTGTCAGATGATGATTCTACCCTAAAATGAGGTAAAAAGACAGGAAAATATTCATTAGACAGAGGTGTGCGGGAGTTGATGCATGCTGACAGCCCTTGGCAGAACATTAGGGCCCCTGTTCGGGTTCATGACATAACCAAGACAGGTTTATTATGACATGAGGTTTCCCGAGGCAGTCTGAAGATTGCCACCTAAGGAGAAGAAAACATCTCATCTCGACATTAAAAACACTGATGCCCTGGCTGAAGAAAACTAATAATGATAATCATCATCTCTGGAAGAACTTCATTACACTGTATCTTATTTCTCTGTAGACTCATTTTTCAACATTTGGAAGGAGAAGCAAACCATAGCGCACACCATAGCTATGCATATACGTTACGTAGGTTAAACCCCCTTGTTGGTCGGAATTACCACCAGTACGTACCTTCGTATGAGCACAGACTACGGAATCTTTAAGAGAGATTACCTTGGAAGGAAATAATGCTTGTTTAACAAACCTGATTTGTTCCATACATAGTACAAATCAAGTTCAAATCCACAATCCACGCCTAAGCACTGATGATACGTTTCTCAACTCGTTGGTACCCTGGGATAAGTCTGTTTTCATATGACTGACAGATTACAGGGAAAGTGAATAGGTTAATTTGAGATTGGATTCCAGCAGACAGAAGGGTTAACTCACTGTTCCCAGGATTGGGGCAGAAAAGTCAATAGTCCAAGTTCGATTTGGAAATTCAATTTCCATTATTCCATATATCCAACCAGCCTTAATGGACCACTGGCATAATCCCCGTCTAGACAGAGTTGCCACTGCTAATTATTATTATAACTTATTACCTCTTAATTGAAGTGAGGAGTGATGGGGTTTCTAAGGAATAAATGAGCAATGGCACTACCACTGGAGAATGGCTTCTGCCAACTTCTCCATCTGTACCCACACACACACGGCGACTGTAAGCTTGACATCACACAGCTGCAGCTAATGAATACATACGCTTGTGTGGCCACCGAATCCTGCTTTACTGAGTTCTACAAACACCGATTTAACTCACAAAACGACGGCAAATGTGTGAGAGGAGACGAAAGGGCTGTAAAAGAAGTGCAAGGCACAAAACCCCTCACTCATTTGGTTTATCAGCAAATGTTTGTGAAAGAACAACGTCCCCTTGATCAGATCCCAAACCAAACACAGGTCCCATTAACATACAGTCAAACACACTTGACTCGAGGGGTGGCGGGACAACAGAGGGACTTGTTTTTGGGAAACGGTTTAGCAATTACCCTCTATCCATTGTGGTAGAACAGTGATTCAACAAATGAATGGTTTAACAGACATTCATGCCATTCAGGAAAAAAACAAAAAAAAAAACCCAACAAAAACACTAGGTCAAACATTGAAATGTTTCTCAGAAACCATTCAAACTTGAACCAGTTTTTGCTTGTGACTAGATTACATTCTTTGGGCTAGCAAGGCACAACAAAGCTTATGAATGGATGATGGCTTGTGAAAGGAAAGCAGTTAGTAAGATAGGCACTGCTGTATTCCGTGCAAATGACTATAAAAGACAAATATAACTGCAAGTGGTGATGAAGGGCCCAAGCACCTCTGGTCCCGCGACCCGTCACACATGGTCATCATACAATGAACATGCATCGGAGATGTGCGATAAAAGCCTGGGTATCTGACAGGTGAAACAATATACAGGCAAAAGTCTCAATGATATGATTGAGTCTCCCAGACACACCCAGGGCCAAGCCTCCATCACTGACTAGCAGTGGTCAGGACTGATGTGTGTACCAAATTTCATGAGTTTTTGCCCATGGGAACCACCTCAAAAATAGCCAAGTCTAGAAGAAGAGGAATCCTTAGGAAAACAATAGGGCCTTACACCGCTGGTGCTCAGGCCCTAAAAAGTTGATTCCCTATACCACACCTGGTCTAAATACTAGCTCTATCCCCCCCCAAAAAAAAACCAAACAAAAACCCCCCACCATACCAGTTGATATGACAGTAAGAAGGTATGTGAATGTGAAGATTTGTACCAAGACGCCAAGTGTAGGATAATCATACCAACAAAGCCACCGAGACAGCATTTAGGCTAAGCGGACTTAGCTCCAAAGAATGGGTCCCTGTCTTCCTTTAACTGGATTTGGGGGAAGAGCTGCTGTTTATCTGTGTATGGGTTGGCTAATGGCCGCTGGCTGGTGGCACTGGGGTAATCTAATCAGGATACAGCAATTTACATTACATCGCTCAAGCAGGATTATTCGCCATCACAAGCCGATTGAAAGGGGACACTTTTAAGTGGGGTTAACAGCTTGTTATAAGATTCAGGAGACTAAGCGAGGGATACTGGTGTGTTTGCATGTGTGTACGAATAAGTGTGCAAGCACTGGGGGGGGGGGGGCTTTTTACCATTGTGTAGGCTAATCTTCATTACTCACTGCAAAGAGAGGAGTACTCGGGTGGAGGGATACAACACCAGAAGACAAAAGAGAACAAGAGGAGAGAGTGTGGCAAGACAAAAGGAGATGGGCAACAAAGAGAGAGCTGGAGGTGGGGGCTGACTCTGGGGCTTTTTTGTCTCATAAGATACACAGTCCTTTGGGTATTGAGTGGAGAGCTCATGCTACATCCACGCGAGCACAGGCAAGTCAGTCAGTCAGTCAGTCATCGGGCTAAGTTCTTGGAAGGAGACGGTTTCAGCTTGAGAAACTGTATTAAAAGCATCCCACGTCAGTTGGCTGGATCAGTTGTGAAGCAGTGAGCACTTCGTTTGCGCGAGATCTCTTTTTTTTGGACAAAAATCTGCTATATCCATTTGCTAACACCTACATTAAAGGCATCAGTTCTGAGCTTTCTCTCTCCCTCTTTTTACCTTTCTGGGCTCCTGTCCAGCAGATACCGCTGCACTTTCAACCTTCTGCATAACGAGCGGGAAGCCACATGGAGAGAAGCTAAAATTACCCATGCATGAGGACCGGTGGGCAGAGTTCCCTTATTCAGAGTTATGTCACAGCAGCGCAAGTGGAGAAACTCAAGACATCAGTTCACCCTGCCTGTCCCCTTTCATCTTGTTGACTTTACCACCACCCTATTAAGCTCTGCAAAGAGGCCCCCGTTACCCCAACCACACTGTGGGGCTAGTCAGTCAGGAATTCCTGCTTCCTTTTCCTTGCTAAAGGCGAGCACAATAGTCTGGGTGTGCGTCATGCAACCTTAGGGGCAAAAACATCCAGTTACAAAAGTGCGTGCGCGTACGCAATATCTACCTACACCAAATGAACAGACTTCCTAGATACTTTAGTTAATGAAAATTAGGAGCAAGCAAGTGTTTTGTAAATGCATTTCCCGAAGACTATTTTATTGAAGCAAGGACGTCTTACAACTGATTTTATCCTGCTGGCCATTCTGGATAGTCATTTTTAACCAACCAGGGCTGCAGTGGTATAGAAATTTCCTTATTCTTCTCGGCCTATTCGGTTTTTAGCCGTGTTGAATTTAGTTCGTTTGGTCCACGGCAGTCGTCACTTATCCGTCTGATCTTCACAAGACTTTGAAACGTGAAGCGTCAGCGCCGCCATTTTGAAAACTGTATTCCAAACGAAATATTGCACAAAAACGAGTTTTTAAATGATTACTGCCTATCAACTTTCCTGATTGCTATCAAAACGAACAAAACTTCCGGTTTGATTACATCAGCATTCGAAAGAGGGCGCACATCTTTTGACAACCTGTGTCTGAAATCGCTCCCTACTCGCTATATAGGCCACCATATAGTGGGGACACCATTTTGTAGTGCTGTCCGTGCTGAAAAAAAAAGTCTCAAATTTAATTTAATAAAAGGCAGTGGCAAAGAAGAAAGTATCCAGCCTTGATTTAAAAAAAAACTGAAAGATGCAGGTACCTCGTATTGATTAATGTGGGAAATGCGCTCAGTATAATACGGATTTATCACAAAAAACACATGCATGTATTTATCATTTTGAAAACCCACCAGCCAACTGATTTGGCACGTTTTAATTGTGCGACAGTAATGACGTAAATACTAGTGCAACGGACTTGTGTCCGAAAGCGTTTTTTCCTCTATTTAGTAATTCCTTATGTAGGGAGTAGTGAACGAGAGTGATTTTGGACACAGGGAATGTTGGCAGATGTCGGTCACTTTGATTTCCGCTGTACGTTTCACTTCCGTTCTACGATGTCTCGCACAGGTCTCAATGAATCTCGTTTACGGCCATTGCTTTGACATATGGACTGATATATTACATATTTCACACACTAATAACTTGCTATAGCAGTGACAAAATAGCTATCAAAAATGCATTCCTATATTTAATAAAATGAGAAATAGAATTCTGATTAAAAAAAAAAAAATTGCCTTCAGTTCCCCTTTAACACAGTCTTCAAAGAATGGCACCTTGCGGGTTGCTAGAATACCGCAACCAAACCCCCGTGTGTTTGTTATTTCATTCGTTTGGCGTTACTTGTCCTTTAATATGTTGAAATTGTTGAGCTGAAAGAGCTAACCATCACAGACTTGTTTGTACCTCATTCGCAATAACCAGCAAGAGATTTAAATTTAGCAGAATTGGGGGCACTGGGTCCATTTTAAAATAGGCTATATAAATTATTTCCTTAAACTCCTTATGCTCAGCGGCTGCTGGCAATTTCAAGGGTAGCCATGCAACAGAAGTAGAAACCGTTTATATTAAAACAACAAATATGCCCAACCTAAACAGCCCTACAATCATTTGGTGTGCAAACATGGTTTCTATTGGTTTATTGCTTTCAAAAGCCAAAAATCCATAGAGTTCTTGAAGCCAAGAACTAAAGGCTTGGACGCCAAGGATGACGTGTATTTCAAAAACACAGTATAAAGTGCTAAATATTTGGTTTATTAACTTAAAAGTAGGGTTGGGTATCTTTTGAATTTTAGCGTTTACAATTCTGTTTACAGATTCCAGTTCTTATCGATTCCTCGTTGGGTACAAAAAAAGCGGTCAGGTCAAAATGTTTAGATAGCAAAAATATATCTTAAGCATTAATTGAACGTTCACACTTGTGATGTTACCATGCATGCTAGCTTGTATATGAACAAATGGATATACTTTTGTTGATGTAGGACAGTTACATAGACAGATCTTGGCAGATATGTAGCCTTTGTTGGCAATAAAGGGTTACTGAGTTTAGGAACCAATAAGCAGAACCAAGAAATTTTTTTTTTTTTTTTAAATATGTACCCGTTACTTGGCATTTTGGTTCGAACAGAGTTTCAGTTCCCAACCGGACTTAAAAAAAAAAAAAAAAAAAAACACCATCATTACACATTTAAAAAAAGTGACTTATTATGCATTATAATTAATTAAAAAAAAATACATTGGGAATAGACAGGGGGTTATCATACACGTTTTCCTCCATAACTCCAACTACTTGCTCAACAATAGTTTTCCAACACCAGACTCACCAACCGTTTGTCCTCAGTGTCCGTCCCTTCGATTGATTTGACTGGTCAGTCAACCAGAAGGTTACAATAATGAGATGCGCTCGCTAAAATGTTTTGCGTGTGCTCAGTACAGAGGTCTGAGCGTTTTAAAATCCTTTTCTCATTCTTGTGTGGAGAGAAACGTGTACTGTGGATGTGATCCTTTTCAAAACTGATAGGGGAAAACCCCCCAAAAAACGTGAATTTTCGAAAATATACGGACACGTATAGACAAGGCCACAGACCAAGCCGGGGCTGGGGGAGGGGGCTGTTACGAAGGTAATATTGGTGGCTGGCTCAACAGTTCTGTACATCTAATACCGTGGTATGGTGGTGATTCAGTTATTGTTGCAGCCAGATATCCAACTACAGGATGTAACCAATTGAGTGTGAGAGACAGCAGCGACAAGGAGGCTCTAACAGAGAGGAAATACATTCCATGCAGCGGAGTTTTTTTTTCCGTTTTATCTAATTACCAAAAAAAAAACAAAAAAAAAAACAAAAACACCCACCCCCGTGACTCCGTGTGGCCCGAGGATTTTGGATATTGTACAGGTATGACGCAGGGGTCTGTACTAGCTCCAGATAGCGTGACTGTGTTGTCTTGGAGCTAAAGAATGCAGGTTATGCCGTACTACTTTGCCTCTTGCCCTGATTACCATCCTATAGATAAGGACGAACCTTGCTTGGCACATTCCAGAGTGTCATCACTGAACTTTTGTGAGCATGTTATTTAACATAGGAGGAGAAGGGTTTGAAGGAGGGCATAGATGCCTATAACCAATCCAATTTAAGAGTACAGATTAGCCAGCAGTGATGGGGGGGAAAAAAAAAAAAAAAGCAGTTAAGATAACAAGAATCTGAGCTCCCCTCTTGTCGCTTCCGTATTCAGGCCCTCAACCAATCTTATAGCACTGCCGCTGAAAAGCTTTTATGCTATAGGGATTTTTCACGCACGAAAGGCTCCAAAACAAAACGAGGAATGTTGATTTTGCAAAGCCGCTTAAAAAATTAAGCAACTTGCATGAACCCCCTTTTAGGAGCTCACCTCGGAGAGATAGGAGAGGCCTGGCGGGTTCTGTTTTGTGTGATAACTGCACAAGATCCCGGCCCAACCCAATTTTTCAGCACCAGGTTAAGCAACCCAGTTAATTGCAGTTGCTCACTAAGGAGCACGTAAATGACTTTTTCATCCCTGACTCTGTCCTCTTTATAATTATCTTGCAGAATGGTAATTACACCAAGTGAGCTCAGCTCATATTTTATGCGACAACAAACTCCTTTGCTCTTTTTCTGTGCTCTTATTTTCCCCCCGGTGATTATGTCAAAGAATGGGTAAACACGGGCACTTTCAGATAATTTAAAGCATTGGAAAAAAAGAACCAAAAGGTGTTCTGATGAAATATCAAGAGCACTGAAACTGTTTTTTGTCATAAATATTGAGAATTACGGTATTTAAAATAAATAAATAAATAAAATCCTGAAAGCCATTTCACATAATGTTCCGTCAGTTGTACAGCTTGACTGTGAGAAAGTAATCATGAAATTGCATTTTTACAGAAGCCCAAATGTCAGACACGAGGATGAGAGTGTAAATGTGAACTAGCAGATAAAACTCAGTCTTAAAACCATTTTGGAGAAACCAAACACATGTATCAGGGCCATCTCAAAGGAGATAGCTGCTTTAGAAATACCTCCTCTGATCTGATCCTAGTTGCGTTACGTGCTTGCAATACAGAACCGAGAGCCACAGCTTTGTTGTGATGTCTCAATCTGTGCACTGTGTCCTTTCGTCTTCTGATATCTCATCTTTTAAACACCAGACAAAATGCCTGCCACTCAGCCAGTCGGCACTGAGACGGGGTGAGGGTTTGTCTGGTGATGGGGGGGGATGGCCATCATGAAACGACATACAAAATCTCCTCTATAAAACCACAAGCCACAGCCAGGGGTTACAGAAATGCATCACGGTGATGGCAGCTTTTTGAGCACTGCTTTAAAAAAAAAAAAAAAAAAAAAAAAGAAGTGTGAATGAATCCATTGTTCCTACTTTCACAATCTGCTTCATCCACAAAAAACCCTAGTATAAAAGCATTACCTTTTGACTGGCACGCTCACTCATTCATATATACACACACACACTGGCCTCCAAAATTGGTGCCAATACTTATGGCACGCGTTTCTGTTGAACGGTTATTTCTTGAGGGATTTGTTTCTCTCTGAACAAATTTATTTTTAATTAAAGGTTGGATCATCATCATCATTTTGAGTGCAAGATGAAGCTACTTCGATAAAAGGTGGGGGTTTTTCTAACCTGCACAAGGCGTTCCAATAATTATGGGAAACACTGTACATACACATCTCTCTTACACACGGACTAACAACATTTATGCACGTGTGTGGCTTTCAAAGCAATTTAGCAACTTGCACGCATGCTTTTCTCCCACTCTTCCTCATAGTTCGTCACTCATGCAAACACTCACGTACACAAAGCTGCCTATACAAATCCTTCCTGCAGGCTCAAAGAATGACCTCATCCCTCCCGTCCACGCCCCCCCCCACTCACTCCAGAGTAGTTAGGCTGAGAGTGAGGTCACCTGAGACGGCAAAGGCCCGCCCTGTTCTGACTCACTCCCACGCAGCCTTTTACTGTGATGGTACTTTGAACCCAATTACCAGTGTCTGACACAACTGCTACAGAGACATAAAAAGGAAACCTAACTGGGACTTGATGAATGCCTTTGCAGTCCATTAATTCCTGACTACAATGGAAGCCACAAAAAGGGAGCTCTTTGCCAAGAATGAACTGTGAAGGTAGGCCAGGGGGAGTCGGCGGTGTCTCTGTGGCTGACCATGTGGAGCTCCAGTTTTTGCCCCTCTGGCGTTAGCGTGCTTACCCGAGGTGCCCCAACCTGGTTAGTGTATAAATAACACCAGACTGGGAGCTGAGCTTTTTGAAGCCACCGTGCTTTACGTTAGGGCAGGCTGGTTCAGCAGGTGCCCCTGCTGCCATCACACCTGTCTGCACCACAGGGGAGGGGCATGTTACGGATGTGCTGCACTCCCTCATTAAACTCCTTATTCCCTCCTGCACGCCTTCCATCGGTCTACCACAAGGTCACAAAGCCTGGGATGACAGCATGGTTGCTAGTCAAAACTGGAACTAATCGCAGAGATTACTTCATGGTTTTTACAGGAATATACAGTGCAGATGGGACTACCGTGGAAGTGCAGGGCAATGTTTAGCACTTCGAGTTATTCATTCAGTGATCTCATTCTGAATCACACACTCCATGAAGAATTAAGCAGTTGACCTGTCTGTGAAAAGCCAGAGAGAGGGTATTCGGTTGTGTGTCTTCTGTTACGGAGGAAAGGAAAGGGAAAAAAAAAAAAAAAAAAGGGTGGTTGGGGGGAAGCAAAGTCAGTTAGACACTACAGGGCTTCCTCAGAGCAGCACTCTATACCTAAAAGCGCACGCACACACACACACACAACTTGTTACTTGAATCTGACAGAGGGAAAAAAAAAAAAAAAAAAGTGCTCGATACTGGTTCATCAACTTTCGGCAGCCAGTCTCTCTCTCCTCCACACACACCCCTACCCTTTCTTGGCTACACAAGCAATTTACAGACACACACAGGCACTCGCACACCGTCAGCCCCCATTCCGACAGAGCCTGGCCAATCCCTCAGGTATTCCCAGCAACATCGCAGATTAAAATAGCTGGCGACCCACATAGCTACGCACTGGCGCAGGCTCCCTTTTAAAGGAGACAGACTTTGCACTCCATGCCCCGCCACCAATGCGCCGACTGTACCTTCCAGATCATAATTACCTCTTCGTCCTGTTTCTAAAGTGATTCCACCAGATGGTGTGAACATCACCGTGCATCTCCCAGCCAGGTGACTGAAGTACAGAGTGCTAAAAGAATGTTGCTAACGTGCTGCAAACGCTCTTGCAAATGAATCCCAAATCAGATTCTATCAACCTTCTTGCATGTAAATGTGACAACAATTTGAATGGGTTGCCTTTTTTTTTTTCCCCTCCCCCTCCCTTGAAAAATAGGTCTTGGCGTGGCTGTGAAAAACAAAAGAGGAGGAGAGGCTGAACGTCTCAGCGAGAAGGACAAATTCCCAAGGTCGATAACACTCTGCATGTGACCCACTTAACAGTGCCATACACAAGCCCTAATGGGTGAGTCGAGCATACATATCTACTCGCTCAAAAACCTCTTATTGGTTCAGAATCTTGAGGAGAATCGATGCTGCCGAACTGACGTCATAGGAGAATTATAAAGGGTTGGCGGGTTAGTAGTACAGCCTGCAGCTCTGAAACCCAAACATTTGGCTCTGCTTACATTTTGAAATACTGAAATATAATTTGTGATCTTTTTAAGCATGAAAAGAACTTTCGACTTGTTATATGGGAGAAAAACTAAAGGGCTTTTCATCAAGTTTTATGGTTCTGCTTAAGTACCCTCCTTTTCTTTTCGTACTGCGTATTTTTATAGCCTCTCTGGGGGATGTTAATGTCAAATCTGCTGGCATGTGGCTGCTCTTTAATTTGAATGTGAGGTCACGGTGGAGGATACAGAGCCCCTCGTTTGTCTTTTTCACTGAAAAACTGGATCATGCCAGCAGAGAGGAACAGGTGGGTCTCACAGCAGAGCAGCATGCAGACACTCTGAGGGAAGACAGCAGTGTTGGTGAATCCATAGCCAGGACTATAATGGGAGTGCACTATGCCACCTGGCATGAGCCTTGGAATACAAAAAAATAAATTTTTTTATTTATATATTAGTCGTCGACTTACGACTGACCGGTCGTAAACCGATCTGGTCGTAAGTCGGCCTATGTTATTGTAATCATCTTAAAGTCTTATTTTATCAACATTTTCTGATTTCATTACCTTGGGTCATTATTTGGTTCAAGTCAAACACTGCGTACAGTACAATTCGTTTAATATGTGCAAAACAAAAAATACGAAATACAGGTGTGAAAAATAG
>JAPEKL010000028.1:22123523-22137413 GCA_028877455.1 Bagre pinnimaculatus | reverse complement strand
TTTCATAAACAGTGTTGCCAGATACTGCTGACGTTTTCCAGCTCAAAATATGTTCAAAACCCACCAAAATGCACTTAAAACTGCCCAATCTGGCAACACTGCTCATAAACCAGGAGCTGGGGCAGAAACTGTATGACTGAGTGCGCGAGGGAGCGTGAGATATAGGGAGCGTGTGCCTGGAGCTGGGGCGGAAACTGTCGTACGTTCAGCTAGCAAACACTCACCAGTCATAACCATACGGTCGTAAAGTCGATCGGTCGTAAGTCGACGACTACCTGTATATTATTTATATATAGAGCAACATGGCACCCGTGTGGTCATCATCTGGAGCTGTAGCCATCACGATGGTGAAAAGAGCAAGTTCTAGGGGTTTATAGTCGAACACTACATCCATGGGTTTGGTTTCCTGAGTACTAGAAAGCATTCTAAGCAACACAGATCTTCTAGTGCCACAAACTTCACGGTAAAACCACATATGAAATTTGCTGTGAATGGAGTCTTCAGGTCTGCTTTGTGTACACGAATGGGGAAGTCCCATCTCTGGCACTGCTTTAGTCATCTCTATGGGGCATTTCCTGCTCACGAGGGCAATGAGGATTGTGTGTACATCACTCCGCTCTACTAGAGAGAGCGGCAGGATTGGGTGCCAAGGGGGCATCTGCCCTTTTTATTTTCTCTCCATCTCTTTAGTGGGCAGACATGTTATAGTTAGGCAGGAAGCTCTGCATGGGGCAATGCATGCCAACCTTGCCTGCAGCAGCAGCAGCTTGGAATAAGTGAGAGAGAGAGAAATGAGCAGGCCAGGCACAACACAATGGGACTCTGGACAGCAGCCAGGTCATGTAGTCACTGGACACAGAACATATGCAAATATCCACCACACACACACACAAAGTACAAGCAAATCACCACAACGCAGCCCTTTCAAACTTGAAGAGAACATCAGAAAAGTAGCACTACTATTTTTGTACTGTCTAACGTTCCCAGTTTTAGAGTCAACAAATACCCTCGGGGTGTGTATGATTCCAAGCCATGCCTCTAGGTTTCATACTCACGTGGCCTGCGTTTCATTCAGTGTTTGGTTTTTCTTTCAGTTTCAGGGTCTATTTCAGGACAGAGAATGAGCCCTGTAGGTAATTTTCTCCTTGACGGAAAGTACCTGTTGTCCCCGAGTGTTTGAACGTACAGCCAGTGTTGTGTCTGATGCCGCCTCACTGTACCTCACTGCTACCAAAACAAACACATCTGCTGCCCTGGTGTATGTGAGCGCGCGCGCGCACACACACACCTCCAGGCCTTCTTGTTTCAAGGTCGTATTCAGTTAACCATGTTTTGCATTCCTCCTCTCTCTAAAGAATATCTTGAATTGGCAAGTAGGAGAAGCTGTTGTTTAAATGCGAGTCAAAGTTATCTGCTTTTTGCGTACAGGAAGCAAAGAGGAGGGTCACTTAAAAAAAAAAAAAGAAATTCTCCCTTTCATGGTGTAATTTTCAAGCTGGTTGATAAGCCACACCCCCAATTCTCAGTCATAGCCATGTGTGGAAAACAAGCAGGAGTGAATGTGAAAGCAGCCCAGAGTTCTTTCTCGGCACACTTGTGCCTGGAAGAAGGCTTTAAAGGAGCGGGATGTGAGGAGGGAATTTCCAGCAGGTCGACCAGAGACTGAAACGAAGAACCATGTGGGAGGCTCTTCTACCCCTCCCAAGCATAGAAGCAGTTGAATAAACATAAGCGCTCTCCTCCATGCTGAGATGCCCTTCACTTCTTCACACGACTCCTCTCCCTCTTTCTTCAACTGTTCTGACATTCTGCCGTGCTACTTATAGCTGGTTAGGAATACCAAAAATATCATAATCTATTATTCATCACCAACTCACTCCCAGCCTATGCCAAACATACTAGGCTGGAATACGTGGAAGAGCAAACTCGAGGGGGGCGGGGGGTTTGAACTGGCTTGCATTTTGCCGTCTTGAAAATTGAGGCAAAAATATGCCATCGAGCTCTCGGTTAGTCCGAGTGCATGCGTTTGTGCATCAAACAGTATGTGTACTTAGAGAACAATGGCTGGTTCCTCACTAGCTGTTAATCAACCACTTGAGTGGCTAAGCTGCCTCTCCATCAGGCTGAGGGGACGCTAGGCCTCATGCATAAAGATGCAATCCGTACTCTGTCTTTTTCTACTTTCTCACTCCATCCCTTCACTGCTCCTCCTCTCGGTGGGTTAACAGACACTCGAAAAGCAGTCGGAGAAGAAGTGTCCAACTCGCCCCCACCTCACCTCTCAAACAAACGGCCCTATTTCAGATGCAGACCCTGAAAATCTCTTGATCTCCTGACAACAAAGCCACATCCATCAGTGCTCCGATAGGCAAGGAGATAATTAGGTGGTCAGTACTTCTCCATGGCAGGAGGAGGTTGGAGTCAGAAGGATGACGGTAGAAGTCATTAGCGTTTGCTGAAGGACTTCTTTATATTCATCAGAAGGGAAAAGAGAAGTGTCTCTGGTACAGAGGGCTTATCGAGCTGGGTGAATTCCAATCATGGAGGAGATCTAACCTTTGAAAAATCCGTACTTAAACCCCGATGCTTATGAAACTGGACATGTCGAGGCAAACTCTAAAGACCTCGCCAACATCTCTTGCGAACTTATGGATCATCACGGCTGTCAATCAAATGAGTAAAAGATGCGCATACCCTTTAAACGCAAGCTCCTGAATTCATACTGCATGTCCAGCCAATAACAGACGTGCATACAGTCGACACTGTCACTTTAGCAACAGTATCATAATATATATAGGACATCGCAGACAGTCACTCAGCTGCCCTGTGACTCAGGCTGTAGTTTTCATTGCTCTCATGGCTTTATATGGAAGTGTTTTACCTTCAGACAAACTAATGAAGGCTGTGTTTGTGTCATAGAAATGCAGTGCTCTTTTAATAGCAAGGGATTAAGAAAATTCCCAAAGCCTCTATTCACCTTAATGTTGAAGATTCAACACATTTATGGTCATTAAATCCAGAAAATTATATATTTTTATATATAACAAAAACAAAAAACCCACACCCCACCACCTGATCACAGCCAAGTCTAGCTCTCGCACAACTCTATGTTAATTTTTTTTAATCCCGTCTGCATTGGAAATGCTAATTATTGACTCTCTCTCATTTCGAAAACCTCTTTGCAAGACAACCTACAGACTGCCAATTTGACATCTACTTTGATCTACATCTGGCAGAGAGAATAAATTATAGAGCAATTGCCAAAATTCATGGCAACTGAGGTTTGGTAAACAGCTTTCAATCAACCTGTGTGGGTGAGGTCTCAGTGTCTCTTCAAAAGCAGATTGTGGAGGTAATTTCACACGACTGAAATGGCAGTGCAAACAGCAGGAAATATGATCGAGTACAATCTAAGCTACTTCTCTTTACCTTAATGGATTTCGTGGTGGGCAGCACGGTGGTGTAGTGGTTAGCATTGTCGCCTCACAGCAAGAAGGTTCTGGGTTCGAGCCCAGCGGCCGACGAGGGCCTTTGTGTGTGGAGTTTGCATGTTCTCCCCGTGTCTGCGTGGGTTTCCTCCAGGTGCTCTGGTTTCCCCCACAGTCCAAAGACATGCAGGTTAGGCTAATTGCTGGCTCTAAATTGACTGTAGGTGTGAATGAGAGTGTGAATGGCTGTTTGTCTCTGTGTGTCAGCCTTGCGATGACCTGGCGACTTGTCCAGGGTGTACCCCGCCTTTCGCCCATAGTCAGTTCGGATAGGCTTGCCCGCGACCCTGTAGAACAGGACAAGTGGCTACGGATAATGTATGGATTTCGTGGCTAATTTAATCTGAAGCTGTTGTTCACGCTTTTGGTGTGGTCAGCTGTTCACGAAGCTTCTTTTGCAAGTTGAGACATTTTCATGCTGTCACAAAATTGCAAGCTTGTGCAAAAAGTAGAGTATGTAAGCAACATGCTTGGTCAAAAACAACACAAACGAATTTGCCCCACTTCAAAGAAGACCTGGTTTAGCCCTGTTCATGAAAGAGTCTGCTGCCTCATGCCAGAGTCTAATTACTGTCAGCTGTCTGGGGCTGGACAGATTGAGTCTGGTTGGGTCAGAGAGAGAGAGAGAGAGTCCCAGCTTGTATACTCTACTGTACTGAGCAGCCGAGTTATCAGACACATGAGGAGAAGAAAAGACCATGGACGTCTATTACCACAGCACCAACTGGACTGTTGATTTTTGTTCTCTCTTTTGTGTGGCAGAGAGCGAATCCAGGAAATGCTTGGTACAATGGCTTGGCTTTATGACATCATGCTGTTAAATCCCAGTGGGTGACTCAACGCTGTCTGGCTCATGCTGATTCATCGTAACCCGTTCAAAGCAAAAGGGCTGATACCAGAGAGCATGTTCACATTCTTTATTTTTGCCCATTACAAAAAACACTAATAAAAAAGGACAAGACACCACTGCACTATCCATGACCCGTAACCCACATCCTGTGACTTATGTGTTTTCGAGTGGATGCGAGAGGGCATTCAGGCCTGTCTGCCTGGATGAAATGGTTTTCCGACAGCTTTCATGGCCATCAGGCCGAAACTTGAAACATGATCTCAGTCTCATGTTTCCCCACATGTCTGAGTGTCAACACATCCAGAACGCTGTTATCACTTCAATGCAGGGACCGGTAAAACTGGTCCGAGGTCTGACGATGTTGCGGCCACACAGAATATACAACGGACAAGAATACTGGCATGGACAAGCAAGCATGTTCTAAAAAGGCACATACACCTGTCTCTATCTGAGACTTGAAGACGACTGGAATTGAATTCCTGCAGAGCCCATATGGAACCATAGAGCAGTGCACCATCTTGAATGTTAAAGCTGTCCAGGTGTCCATAGTCTGTGCACATTTCCATTTCTAATGTGGGATATTTGACAGGCCCTATCTGACCAGCTCTTCTGCCATAATCCTAGAGCTTTTCCAGAGTCAGAAGGTGCTGGGGGAAGTTAAGATTGGGCTTGGGCGTTCTCCATGCCCTCAGTGGATAGTCCGTCAGAAACCAGCTGTACTCAAAGAATTAACCAATGTGTGGGGTTTTTTTTTTGGCTTGTTACAGACAAAAATATAACACCGTCTTCAGCTGGATCAAAATTACACGACCAGGGAGGCATCCTATAGAGCACATAGTAGAATTTAAAGCAAGACACTGCCTGGACACAAGCCTACAAGGCACAGAATCAAGGGAGGTGGCTAAAGGAGAACAAGTTTATGGTTTATGACAGCATTAGAAACAGGGAAGCATATCTGAACTCCATTTGAATGTATTTTTAATGGTATCGGATGCTCTTACACTTGCTTTCTCCTACCCCACTGCCACCGTTCTGAGAGTTACTGGGCTGTGAAATGTGAAAAACTGCAGAGCGGAATATGTATGCAGGGTGATTCATTATCTTGTCAAACTTGGCTTCTCTGGGACAGACAGAACTCCCTGGATGAGGCCATGTGCTGTCTTTGCCCTGTGATGGCTGTCTGTGGCCTGGTTCTTGGGGTTACATAACCCTACACCAAGACGCACCGGTTCAAAAGTGTGATGTGTGGTATGATGCGGAAGAACTGCATTAATAGAAAGCCTCAAGTTCTGCTTCCTGTCAAGGTTTATAGTTGGACACAATGTAACCTGCTCAGCCAAATCAAGCCCCTTTGTGACACACCTACAAAAGGTGTTAATGGAACAGGTGGTCAAACCAGTGGAGCCACCAGGTTTCATGTCTATCACCATCTTATTGCAGGGATTTTTCAGGACAAACAGGACTTCTGGCATTGGATAACCACTTGCTGCAACACGCTTTTCAATAGGACCAGGCGTACACACCTTAAATAATGCTCCGAGAAACAAAAGCAGATAAGAGGCTTTGAATTCCTCACTGTTTCTAAATAGACGGCTTCGAAACAACCACAGGGATGAAAACGAGGCAAATTTGAGAGACAGCTCTGCCAGGCATGGAAGACAAACCGATGTAGGGTGACCCATTTTTCGGACAGCCAATTCAAAAAAAAAAAAAAAAAAACCCACACAACCAAACAAAAACATCTAAAGACAACTAACCATTACTGACTTCCTGGCTCATGTGAGACAGATGGATGGACGCTGATAAACACCCCCTCCTCTTCACACACATATGCACCCACAATCAGTCTCTCAGGTGATCCTTGCTAATTGGCCAGACTGCCATGCTTGCTTCTAATGGTGTTGTTTACCTCCACAGAGTGATTCCCCAGACTTCTCCACCTGTCCCGACTGCCTCTAGTGTGGAGCTCAGAGGACCCCTCTGGGTGGTGCTACTAGGGGAGGGGAACAAGACACAACAGGGGCCCCCTTGTTGAGCAAACAGCCGCTCTTTGAATTAACCTTCCTTGTGGGTCACTGCTGAACTAATCCCGATCTTCATTGCGCAAAAAAAAAAAAAAAGAAACTAGCGTGCTGTAATTACACCGAGCCATTTAGCTCTGTCTTTCACTGCCTCTTGCATTTGCTTTCCTGTCTTCTCTTGACAGTGAGAGATGGCGTCTTTGTTCAAGGAGGAGGGGGGCAGGGGGGTGTTGCCAGCAGCCGCCGGTCCCGTTAGGGGAATGGATGTGGTGCACGTCAGGTCCTGTGAGGACTTTATCATAGTCGTGTAGTGCTTCGCCCACATTTGCTTTCCTTCCTCTGCTGCCCAGCCCTGAAACTTAATTCACCCCTATCGTGCCCATTAGGGACTGATTCATGCGCCACTCACCCTGGAACGAGTGTCCCCATGTATCTTGTTCCTGGGTTAAAGGACATTTCCCTTCCCTGAAAGATCTGAAGTCACACTATCAAGCCATCACTGCCAGTAAAAGCATCAGATTTTTACAGCACGGCCATTCCACCACCTCTTTTATTCACCTGTCAGCCCAGCAAGGCCTTTTCTTCCTTTCACTATCTCACGACACTTTATTGTCCCACTGCCAAAATACTGCTTCCCTTTTCCTCCCAAGCCATATCACATGTTCACCCAACAGTATGTGCCAAGGATGAGAAAACATGTCAAAAGAGACGAGATTACAGCTCAATGTTTCCTTTCCAGTCATCACTAGATGTATTATATGGTCCTCGGTGTGCGTAAACACACCTGCATTTATTGCTTCCATTCCCTCCTTCTTCCTGAATTTGGATAGTGTAAATCAGCAGGTGAGCTGGAACGCCAGTTTAACATCATACTTTAAAAAAAAAAAAAAACCCAGAAACGCTTTCTCGGACATGCGCGCACACAAACCACTGATGCTCTAATGTACAAATTGATGTACAGCAGTAGGCAAAAACTGCAAGCCCATGTGTGCGTGTGCCACTAATTGACTATCAACACACCTGCACATTTAAGTCATTGGCTAATTACTCTATCTATTGTTTGATACATCAAAAGATGTGAGGATGAACAGATGAAGGAGACCAGGCTGTGTACTAATCACTGTCGTAAGGGTTCAGATCACCCCTACTAGAGCACAGCTGGTGCCGGAGTGTGTGTGTGTGTGTGTGTGCATGCAGGCAGGTTTAAAGGGAGACCCTCCTAGATGTTCTTTTAAGTTCTCTCTCTCTCACACACACACTAGCTGTTTCCCCCTGCAGTCAAGCACATGGAATGGCAATCAGCTGGCTCCAGATTATGAATCCTAGCCATCAGGATCGGATACCAAATTATGAATTTTGGGTTAATCATAAACTAGACTAGGAATTCAGTCCTGATTTCAATTCGCAGCCTAAAACGTTTCAAACAAGCTGCACATATTCTAGAGGTTTAGAACAACAAAAAGGGCTCGTCGTTCCCTTCACCATGTGCGTCCTCTCTCTCTCTCTGTGTGTTCAGAGATCTGGTGACTCGCCAGTAAAAACGCAGTATGCTGCTTTGCATACTTCATCACACAGGATTCAGTCTGAATCCTAACTGGCAGTCATTTGCTTACAAACTGGAAACAGCAGCTGGACAGATGTGCATCCAGGATGGGCACATCCTGAGAAGAGATGCAGAGCATGTTGAGGATGGAGCTGCCAGGCACATGAAAACAAGCAAGGCCAAAGAGGAGAGACATGGACATGGAAGTGGAAGACCTCACAGCAGCCAGAACAAGAAGAAGAGTCTTGGGCGCACGCCTACAAGCGTCACCATTAAACAAAAGAGTCAAAACAGTGCAAAAAAAAAAGGTTGGCACCAGCAGTGTGGCACGAGCGCACCATGGAGAGGCGCGCGCTGACTTTTGGAAACCCCGGAACCAGCGTGGCTGCTCGCGCTCCACCGGATTCGCACATTACTCAATAATAATAATAAAAATAAAAAATAATAATGTTTCAATTCTGTTTAGGCGCACTTCACGTCCTCTGAGTGGGTGTACGCCATCACTCTAACGGTTAGCATGTTTACCGTTCGGTTCAGCCGTCGCAGATTCGCGTAACTAAGGCGCCATAGTAACGCACTTACTCACTCCTGCGCGCACGCGCACTCGCTCACCTGCTGCCAGTTCTCCTCCAGCGACGGCATCGCTGAGAAGTAGCCCGTGTCATGGACCAGCTGAAGTTCCTGAAAGATACTGTAATTCGCCAGCACGTCCATTTTTGGGTCTCTCAAGAAAGACAATTTGATTCCGTGATAACAAACCGGTTTTCCAAAAAAAAAAAAAAATCAGTGACAACTCTTCAGATCCGTGACCGGCGGGCGCGCTCCGGGGAAAAGCGTGCAGTTTGTACAGATCTGAAACATACAGAGCGGCTCAAACTCTGATAATTATTGTTTAGGGGGAAAAAAACAATATGGTCGTGTCATTTAAATTGCAATCCCTGTGCTGCGCTGCGCTGCGCTGCTGGCCCGGGGAAAGAACCGGACACCTAATTCCGCATCTCCACACTGTAAATCCAGGTCGCTTCACAGCCGCGATTCAGCAGCAGCAGCAGCCAAGTTGCTCGGGCTTTAGCCGTCTCTGGCGAGTAAGAGGAAGCCGAGCAACTCGCGAAAGGGGCGTGGCGTCTGCTGTCAATCAATTCCGTGCGTGACCATATAAAGTAAATGGGGCTGACGATCTCGCCGGCACGCAATGGAGGCGGCGCTAAAACAGGCAAAGAGGCGGGACTAGATTTGAATACCGAAGCGCGATTGGTGTGTCCGAGCTGCCAATCAGGCCCTACTAGGCAGTGAAAGGTGAGCTATTTTTAGAGCGGTATATAAGAGCGTCGCGCAGTCGCCTCGGACACAACGGCCGCCGAGCTGAGCGCGAGGCTACACACTCACTTCCCTCTGATATGCTAATTGAAAACATCTGATAACTGGATAATCTTACATTTCTGCTTAATATATCCCTTTTTATTTTGAATCACAACCACGAATCCGACAGCAGAGTTGGGGAGGGGAAAAAAAAGCAGTTGCATTTTGCAGAGCTCTTAAAGAGAAGCATTTCAGGACGACTTCCTAACCGGAAATAATATTAAAAAAAAAAGTTGTGTAGGTTGCATCCCGAACCACACACTTCCCTACTGCATGGCTTACTCTATTAATCATAGGGTGCGTACTACGCATACTTTTTAAAATCGTATGGTGCATACTTTTTTAAAAATCATATGGTGTATACTACACTTTATTATATAGTGCATACTACACATACTTTTAAAAATCATATGGTGCATACTACACATTTTTAAAAATCATATGGTGCATACTACACACTTCTTTAATCATATTATGCACACTACACTTTATCATATAGTGCATACTACACATACTTTTTTAAAAATCATATGGTGCATACTACACACTTCTTTAATCATATTATACATACTACACTTTTATCATATAGTGCATACTACACATACTTTTTAAAAAAAAAATCATATGGTGCATACTACACATACTTTAAAAATCATATGGTGCATACTACACATACTTTAAAAATCATATGGTGCATACTACACATACTTTTAAAAAAAAAATCATATGGTGCATACTACACATTTTTAAAAATCATATGGTGCATACTACACACTTCTTTAATCATATTATACATACTACACTTTATCAAATAGTGCATACTACACATACTTTTTTAAAAATCATATGGTGCATACTACACACTTCTTTAATCATATTATGCATACTACACTTTATCATATAGTGCATACTACACACTTTTTTTTAAAAAAAATCATATGGTGCATACTACACATTTTTAAAAATCATATGGTGCATACTACACATACTTTATTATATCGTGCATACTACACATACTTTAAAAATCATATGGTGCATACTACACATGCTTTTTTAAAAATCGTATGGTGCATACTGCACATACTTTATTATATTGTGCATACTACACATACTTTTTTAAAAATCCTATGGTGCATACTACACATACTTTTTTAAAAATCGTATGGTGCATACTGCACATACTTTATTATATCGTGCATACTACACATACTTTTTTAAAAATCGTATGGTGCATACTGCACATACTTTATTATATCATGCATACTACACATACTTTTTTAAAAATTGTATGGTGCATACTGCACATACTTTATTATATCGTGCATACTACACATACTTTTTTAAAAATCATATGGTGCATACTACACATACTTTATTATATCATGCATACTACACATACTACTTAAAAAATCATATGGTGCATACTACACATACTACTTTAAAAATCATATGGTGCATACTACACATACTTTTTTAAAAATCATATGGTGCATACTACATATTACTTTATTATATGGTGCATACTATACATTTATCATATGGTGCATACTACATATACTTATTATATGGTGCATACTATACATACTTTTATCATATGGTTCATACTACACATACTTTTTTATTATATGGTGCATACTATACATACGTTTTTAAAAATCATATAGTGCATACTACACGTACTTTTAAAAAAAATTATATTGTACATGCTACATGCACTTTTTTATTACACAGTGCATACTAAATATACATTTGTTTATCATATGGTGCATACTACACATACTTTTTAAAAAATCATATGGTACATACTTTTTAATCATATGGTGCATACTGAACATACTTTTTTAAAAATCATATGGTGCATAATTAACATTTTAAAAAATCATATTGTGCATACTACATATACTTTTTTATTATATGGTCCATACTATACATACTTTTATCATATGGTGCATACTACACATACTTTTTTATTATATGGTGTATACTATACATTTATCATATGGTGCATACTACACATACTTTTTAATCATATGGTGCGTATTAAACATATTTTTAATCATATGGTGCATACCATGCATACTTTTTTTTAAATCATATGGTGCATAATACACATGCTTTTTATCATATGGTGCATACTACGCATACTTTTTTAATCATATGGTGCATATTAAACATTTTTTATCATATGGTGCATACTACACATACTTTTTTATTATATGGTGCATGCTATTTGGAGATACTTTTTAATACAGTAGTTACGGTACATGTACCTTTAGCGTGTATGTTTTACATAGTGATGTCAAGAAAGTGTACCTTTAAAATATTTAAGGTATACAATTGAACCTTATTTTGTTAGCTTTTTGAGTAATACTTTAAAGATGCACCAAATATCATCATTCCAGGTAAAACATATACCCGTAAGACATATTATACCCCAGTACCACCCCAGTGAAAGGAAATGTACAATTCAATACACTTTTTTTTTTCTGAGAGTGCAATATAACACTGCCTTTCATATCCTACAGAAATATGCTACAGGTTATAAAAGCGCATAAAGAAAGAGACATAAAGGCTACTGTATTTCAACTTTTCATCTAATACGCTCCTTCATCTACAGCGCTATTAGCTCATGTTACGTCATTGGTCATATTGATTTATAGTATTGATCTGGTTGTTGGTTTGTAATGGACAGTTCCGAAACTGACGACACCCGTAGGCCACAGTAAAGCTGACAATCACTACTGAAGGTTATTGATTTTGTGTAAACCTTAAAAAACGTATTCAAGAATTTAAACTTTTTCGTATTTTTATTTACATAGCACATTTAAGCCAAGGGATTTTCTAAACTAAAGCCCTGCAGATGGCTACGTTAGACAGCACAAATGTCACACTCTTTCGAAGATCTAAATAGTAATGGATTTAGGGTTATGACAACTAAAATGCGAATGGACTTTTGTGTTGGCCGTCTTGCTTGAACATAGAACTTTTTGCAGAACGTTGGTGTTA
This sequence comes from Bagre pinnimaculatus, assembly GCA_028877455.1. Classification (NCBI taxonomy): domain Eukaryota; kingdom Metazoa; phylum Chordata; class Actinopteri; order Siluriformes; family Ariidae; genus Bagre; species Bagre pinnimaculatus. Next base: position 22,125,146 of record JAPEKL010000028.1, on the reverse strand, counting down.
TCTGGTTTCCACGTGGCTGCATAAATGTACAGGCCGGTTGCGTTTTGTCATGTTCGTCACATATCTCACTTCCAATGAAGAAAGAAAAACTAGGCCAAGCACACACTTTTTCACCTGACTACTCCGATGTCTGAGAATCCAGGTAACTATATCCTGCAGTGTGTGTTGTTAGGGGAAGCTGATTTATCAGACTAATACAAAGAACACACTCTGTACCGTACCATTCCTTGTCACTGGACTGGTACCTTGAAGGGTGCGTCTTTCATACCTTTAGTGTGTATCTTTTACTTTAACTTGAAAGAGGAATAAAGTGTACCGCTCACATATTACCTTAGAAAGCTTAGAATAATATGTTACTAATTACAGTACAGTAAGGGTAAAGTACAGTAGTGGTCCTTAAGGTCTAACTGTGTGCCTGAAATCAATTTCTCACCATGTAAAGGATATATACCGTACTGGTATGAGGGTAGATAGTACAAGGAAAGGTACAGTTTAATGCTTTTTGGAAAGACTGACACTGTTGTCTTGACTCACGCCTGCAGTCTGTGTTTGACGTCTCTGATGAGCACTTTGGTACCCCAAACACTTCTGCTTAATATCAATTAACAGTATAGGGCAAAGCTATTAATATTGTCTGAGTGATAGAAGAAATAAGGCAGAGTTATTTTAATTAGCCTACAGGTTTAATCAGCAAAGGGAATGTTATTTTCAATAACTGTAATTGCAGTTTCTAATTGCTTAAACATAATAACATACAGCAAAATCATACCACGGGATTCGTATGCAGAACTACTTTAGCTTTGGGTTCGACTCAGTTCTTGCTGTGACTGTATTAACCATAGCTGCTCACTGTTCTTCGAAAGATAAATGACCACTCACATTTGCATTTACCTTTTTGTTTAGGCTGCAATATATATTAATCAGAGTGCACGAACTCTGAAGAGGCTTGACAATATGTGAACTTAACTGTCTTTTAATAAGGTTCTCATTATGACAGAGTGGATTCTGGTGAAAACATTCAGCCTGCCTTTGCAGCAGGATAGAGTGTTTTAGCAGTGGAGAGTAATTGAGTTTGTACGTGTGTTGTGCTTCCTCTCTCTCCCTGCATTTTCCCAGAGGACATGGGTCTTTGTCTCAGTTGAGTCCGGGGGCAGATGGTTGCTAGATTGGCTGTTTCAGGACATTTTCCCTATTGATTTTTACAGGTCTTCCTGCCAGTGCGAATTAGCTGGAGAGGGGGTTGGAGGTGGATGGAATGGGAAGAAGGAGGGAGTACTGTTCCTATAGCATGTATTAGCCTCGCTCTGTAGTCGAAGATACGAGCTGTTTGCACATGGGCGCCTCTAGCCAGTGGGCAGGCGATTTCCAGCACGGCAGATTTATGCGCCCAGAGGGGGGGTCAGGTGTGAGAGGAGTGGTGGAAGTGAGTGAGCGGTCGAAAAGAAGGCAGGTGTGGAAGTGTGTGCCGGGCAGGTGCAATTGTGTCACAGCTGGCCTCTAGAAGCCTTCATGCCTTACTTTGAGTTGCTCTCCCACTGCTAACCCTCTGTCTCCCTGTGTATGAAACAGCTGGTGCCCACTGTACCCTCTCTGACCTGGCAGGACCCTACACCTCCCATACTG
>JAPEKL010000028.1:22079391-22090128 GCA_028877455.1 Bagre pinnimaculatus | reverse complement strand
TTTATTTATAAGCAGTAGCCACATGTACCCATAGGGTACCTATTTTTTTCATGATATCTTCCTTCATATTCATCATACCATAAGTGCTACCGGGTGAGGTTTGTTTTGCCTGGCAACATTTCTTTGAGTATTGTTGCTGACCATGTGCATTCCTTCATGACCACAATTTATCATCTTCTAATGGCTACATCCAGCATGATAATGCACCATGTTACAAAGCAAACCGGTTTCATGAACATCAGTTCAGTGTTCTTCAGTGTCCTTCCCAGTCACCAGATCTGAATCCAGTAGAAAAGTGCACCTGAAAAATCTGCAGGAATTGTTCGATGCAATCACGTCAACAAGGACCAGAATCTCAAAGGAATGTTTCGAACATCTTGTGGAATCCATGCTATGAAGATTTGAGGCTGTTTTGAGAGCAAAGGGTGATCCAGTAGTACAGTAATATAGTGTTCCTACTTAAGTGCTCCATGAGTGTATATATAATAGTATAACACATCCTGAAACCCAGTCTGTTTATATTATTAAATACTGGGCAAACTTTATTTATATACATTATAATTGTCAATGATCATATATTACAGTATATCATCTGTGCAGTGAAAAATAATTTCCCTTGTAAAACTGCCCTTTCTTTTACATCCTGTACAGAGAGTTTCAGCACTACTGTTACTGATATTTTAATTCCATCTGAGATTTACACGTCATGCTTCCATTCAAGATTCTTTATGGGGGGAAAAAAAAGGATCAGTATAAAGCACATGTACATCTGAAGAGTAGAAATCATGGTTGCCAGATTGGATTTACATTTGCAATGCAATGCAATTAGAGTCTCAGTTGACTCCAAGCCACATCAAACCAAATTATATTTAATCTGTATTACATTAATTAGCACAAGGTTACAGTATCCTAACTTGTGAGACATGATTTGGCAGAAATGCATATTTTCCATCAACATTTTTAATCAGTAATACAGTTGCGTGTTAAATGGTGCAGTGAAAGATGTATGGAGTAAATTTAAATATTTAATTACACTATTTCACATTAATTACGCCATCACATTAGTAGGCCAGCTAACTAATGAACTGTTTCCTATGGATTTTCTAGATTTTTGCATTACCTGATGATTTTATTTGCAGTTATTAAAATACAAAGCAAATCAACTTGTTGGAACCATTAATTATCATTTGTTTATGTTTATAAAATATGGTCAATAAAGTACATGTAAATTAGCATTTAACAGTATAATTTAAGGAGAGTTAGCGGAGTCTCAGCTGACTAAAAAAAAAAAATGGCACTCGACAGCTTCTTTGCTGCTGGGCTATGAAACCGCTCAGCCTGGTCAAAGTGATATACAGTAACAGAGGCCAGTAATGTCCTATATTTTACAGTGCACATTGCTTTCTTCGACACCACAATTATGGAGATGAGATTCTCACTAGTGCATTTCAAATTGCCCAACTGTGTCTTTGTATTACCATCGTATTGATCTCAAATTGTCGGAGCATGTTACTCAGCCAGATACATTATAGCCATCATCGCCCCATTATCGCTGTGATGGTATCATCTCCTAGCTCAGATTCATCAGAGTGGGAGAGGGTTCACAACACCGGCTGTGGGCCTGCTGTGTGTTAGTCATGTGGCCATTTTGAGATGGAAATTGCTCTTGGGAATTAGCACTATACATTGAGGTTGGATACCGTAATTATAATAACATTTTGCTGTCATAGCTTAGATTAGTTGGGAGGGTAGGGTGTGTTGATCTTATGAGAATTGAGATCAATTTGTTGTCATAGGAGATATGTTGTCAGTTACATGGTTTTGTTTAATGCATGTAACGTCTGACTATTTTGCAAAACCTCAGCAGAATTTCTGTGGTGCTGTTTTCAATCTGCCGTCCTCCCCACAGAAACCGAGGGATGCTGTCAAAATCAATTGAGACACTAAGACATAAATATGGGTTGACACTGCTGAGCTTTGGAGAGTGCAGCCAAAAATTTGAGTTGTACTCAAAGACTCCATGTAGCCTAATTATGCTGGGGTTCACATCTGCTTGTGTGGCTCACTTCATACTTACCTCTTTCTAGTTTTAGTGAACCTTGGAGGCCCTAGCCTTTTCTGAAGAATCCACCCACTCACTCACTCACTCACTCACTCACTCACTTTCTCACTCACTCACTTTCTCTCTCTCTCTCTCTCTCTCTCTCTCTCTCTCTCACACACACACACACACACACACACACACACACACTATAATGAGATGCTCTCTCTGCTTGATGTGAGCGAAAAAAAAAAAATGTGGCAAACTACCCACAGCCCCTGCAACTATCCTCACTGTTCGCTGGCAGGATTCTACCAAGCTGCAATCCGCCCCCTCGCCTCCTGTCTTTCTGCAGTGCAGACTTTCCCAGACTCCCCATCATCCTGTGCCTCCCCCCACTTTATATGCTGTAAACTCTTCCCACATTGGTTCTGGGAACTGGAACTTGTGAAAACCTCCTGATATCCCTGGAGAAGAGAGAGACAAACAGAAGGAGAGCTAATAGTATTTTGAAGACTGCTTTCAGGAGTATGGAGAAATAGATGGGAGACAGCATCAAACTGGGGCTCAGATGTTCCCCTGAGGGCTGATGGAGGGTTTTCAGAGGAAGAAGAGGAAGGGTCTAGGTTATTGAGGAAGAGAGAGAGAGAGAGAGAGAGAGAGAGAGAGAGGATGAATGAATGAGTGAAAGAGTGGGCATAGCAATGCTGTCACTTACTGACAGCACAAATTGATGGAGTTTTGTCATGGCCACGTTCTCTGTTCGAAGCTGAGATGAATTGGTGTCCAGCGTTCTCACAGTCCTATTAGCCAGACGAGCAAGGAAGAGGCTAAAGCACATGCTTTTGAGAGAGAAGAGAACTTGTGCCAAGCTCCACTACTCACTATCACACAGCTGAATGATCTTGTTCAAATGAAGAATGCATGTGGACTGTTCCTGCTCCCATGCTCCATTACACCTGGATCAGCTTATTACGAAGCTGCTCATTATCCAATGACTTAAATCAAGTGTTAGGGAATAGAAAACCCAAAAAGTATGCCGTCCTGTGACCTTTCAGAACTGGATAAAAAACATAGTTGATACATTTAAACAGCGTAAAGTATAATTCTTGTAGTCTTCAGACAAAGACTGATCCTTCTCCAAGACCGCAGCATACTCCAACTTTCCTTTTAGCTTCCACTTTACCTGTGTTATGTAACCACATTCCCTCCAGTGCCTCCCACAAAGCTAGATACTATGGTCTGCTTCAACTATCGATGGTACCGGAAGGCCAGCCTTGTTTGTCAGACCCAGGAAATATGTCACAAATTGTATTAGGATGATGAACATTTTCCTCAGCAATCCTAATGTCATTAGGTTAGCCAGTACACACCCAGAGTAATATCACCTCTCAAACACAGATTATGGCATGCACTTCTGGTCACTTTTGGCCATCACGGAATCTAAAAGTCATTTCAAATCACTCTTACGTGATATCAGGAAGTGGTCAAATTGCTTAATTCAGTCGTATGACTTTATACGCACTCTGCAAGACCTACATCAGTTCTTTACAAGAGTATGTCACAGCTCAATTTCATTCCTGCAAATGAGATATCTGCAATGGCGTGACTTCAAACTGACAGATGAGCATTAGAACACACTGCTGCCACTCAGATAGTTTCTCACCATGAAAATCTCCTTCAACTAATCAAACTCCCCTACATTTGATCCCAAAGTGAGATCGAGTAGTTTCCAGATGCCATTTACAAGGTGTGACTGGCTTCTCCTTCACTCATTTCGACATGCCTCAAATTGCTGTGAGGCTAAATGGCATGTGCTTCACCTCTAGCTATGTATGTCTATATCCTCTGTTCAATACTTTGTCAAACAAGTTTCACACTTCTGGTCATGTCCATTGTTATTTTCCAGTCTCCAGGATCGCTCTTATCTGCCCTGGCTGATATAAGCTGGTCTCTACAATTTCTTTTTTTGTGTGCCATGTATTCATTTGCTGTCATAGTGACTGATATGAGGAGTGGATATGCATTTGTAGTTGAGAGCACAATGTGGGATGTTTAGGGGAAAAAAAAGCAAAGTGTGTCCATTTAACAGGCGTCATTAATATCCTAATGGAAGTTTCTGCAGCTTGTATTAGAGGAGCTTTAAAGATTTAATCTTTAAAGTAAAATCCTACATTCAATCAAAGATTCATGAAGCACAACATCAATAATATTAACAAATTGTCCTCATCTTCTGTCACGGAGGCAAATTTTAAAAGAGAAAATTAATATTTAAAAACAGAGTTTTGATTGACTAGATCTTCTTTGTAATTATTCTATGGTTAACACAGAGAATCCAAAAGGAGAACAAAATCACTTTTGTTCTCATTTTGTATAGACAGATTAGAATGAAATGAAAATCCTCTTTATTTTACATAATTAGGTATAATGCTGTGCTGGCAGGCTCAACGATTAATTTATTCTTTCCCAAATGTTCTTCCCAGTTATGGTTTTGTCAGTCAGTGTCTTGGGGATGTTTCTGTTGATTTGAGGTGACAGAAATGCTGTTGTGGATTACTTGCTGTGTCGCTTGATCATCTTAGGTCTTGAAAAGCTAAAACTGAGGAGAGCTGGCTCATGGCAAAATTAGAAGATAAAGAATGAATAAAAAACGAAGAAATGGAAATTATAAGAGCTTTAATTCTGTGTGGTTCAAGCATGCAAATGAACCCTCTACACATGCCTTGGTTGCACTGGCACATTGATGGAGAAATGTTGTGGATCCCCTGCAGAGTGGCATCCGGGCTAAACAGATTTGGGGGTAATCTCACTCTGGGGGACATTTCACACAAAATATAAAAGGCGTGGTGTTCTCATGTCACAGAAGCCACAGGGGACACGCATGCAAAACATCATAGAGAAAAGCTGTACTGAAGGTGAAAGAGAAAGGAAATCAAATTAATAATCAGTACCACTATGTAGCTTGATCAATCCTCTTAGTTATCTCTGACTGTCCTAGTAACTTACAAACACAGGTGTGTGCTAAAAACAGCCCTGTCGTAGAACACATGCCAAGAAAGAAAAAAGACACTGCTTATAAGCTGGAATGTGCAAGAACTGAGAGATTCATGGATGAGTGTGATTTCTGCCTGCAGGTCCTGTATTTGGGGCCTGCTCTCCTGCTGGGCTGTGGGTGTCTAGAGCTGGCATACACACCCGCCCATCTTTTCTCCATTCTAACTCCATCCAGTAGACCCACAGAGGGAGGGAGGAATGGAGGAAGAAGGGATGAACTTCTCGTGAATAATTGATCCAGCTCTTGTGCCTGGTTGCTAATGTGCAGCCAGGCAGACAGAGGACGATGCAGCAAGCATGGTACCAACTATAACCATTCACTACAGACCGTGACCCACTAGATCATTACAGAGGAAGGGGGAGTTTAGGAATAAACTACAGGATATTGTTTGGCCTCCGATGGCACTCTTCTATACCTGGGACTAGCTAGCTAAATGTGGGTCAGGTGTATGTGTGCTTGACTGCTCTGGTGTCCATCTTGATTCTTTTCCCTCCTGCCACTCCAGAGAGGAAATCAAGGTCAACCTGCCCCCCTATAGGGTGATAAAAAGCCTGTGCCTGCTCAACGCTCAGTGCGAGCCTAAGGCATGGATGTTAATCAGGTCTGCCATTTCCTCCTCCTTCTTCTTCCCCCTTCACAACCACGATTTGGTGGCCACGCTGTTGTACCACCTGTAAAATTAAATCTTGCTCATTTGCTGAGGGGGAGGGGGACGACACAGACTGTTTCACTGAAGCAGCCATTAATGAGTGGAGTGTTCAGATAGGAGGAGCTTCAATGCAGATATGGCATGTGGAACAGAAGAGTGTAATCAGATTACTGTATCCTCTCCTGCCAGGGAGTGAGGTGAGCCAGTGCTACTGACGATGATGACTAAGCTTCTATTCACCAAACAGGCTGCCTTACTGTGTGCTAAACAATGTGGAGGGAGCGTCGGTGCAGTCAGGTGTTAATTAAAAGTGGGCAGGCTCTCAGACTCTGGCCTGGGTCCAGCTCTAGCAGACAGAATTTGAGTGGTGCTTTAATGCAGTCCCTCATTCTTCAAGGTCCAGTGACCGAGTCTGTCTGGCTGATGCCATACTTGGGAAACCTGGTCCAGCAGTTTTCATATGATCTTGAGAGAAGCAAGGGGAAAGGAGGTGCCAGCAGTCATTGTACAGTAAATACAATAAAGTGGTTGGTGAGTTCAAATAAATTGAAACATAAACAAGAGACACCAAATTTGACAAAATAGCTTCCTGATGATTTTGCTACAACTCTGTTACTGACATTTTCATTAATCTCCTTTTAAAATACCTAACCAGCCACTGCATGCCTATTTACACTTAGAGACAAGTCATAAATGGAATGCATAAATCATTAATGTAACATAATGATTCCAGTACATTAGGAAAGACTAGTGTTCAAGGTAAGAGATGGACTATAAAGTTGCACGGTACAATGGATAGAGGAGATATCGGCACTGAAGAAATATGTCCATGCCATTCTGCAATGCTTATACTGCTGTCAGTAAGGATAATGTTGGTATGCTTCATGCTAAAAGCGCAATAATGTAAGCGCCATCCGTCACCTCTGAAATGAGCCCAAGCTTGGTGGCATGTGATTCTCTCTACCTTGCACTGGTCCAGCAGGAGATGCTATATTGCATTACCAACCGAGATATGGAGGAGAATGCTCTCCAAGTAATTCAATTGTTGGAAGTGTGTGAAATCCATTCATCTAGCAAGAGCGACTGGCAGAGTGTCTGCACTGGGGCAAGGTAGAGTCATCCTGCACCACATCATAGAGGCCATATCTCTCTACCTCCTACACAAAGAAACTCGTATTACCTTCCCCCATCCAAAAGAATCCATAACCACAAGCGACAGGTCTTAAGTAGATATGAATGAAAGATCACAGTGTCATTTCTCCATCTTGTCAAATTGCCAGTATGAAATCATTGTACCAGTGTTTGGCAGAGAATGGAGAAAAGGACAGGACAGAGACAACTATCGTATTACAGAGGAGCACATGGTTAGAAACAGACAAGGTACCATCGGTGGCTATTTTGATTGGAATCATTTTGTCCTTCATTCTTGCTTCCCATCTTTTTAAGCTTGTCCAGTAGGACAGTGGATAGCATATGTGCGGGGATGTGAGGACGAGCGCTGACACTCCACCTCCTCCTCCTCACTCCATTACCAGAGCCTTTTCTCCTGGCAGCAGCTGTGGGGTTGGGCTACTTGCCATGCTAGTATTGATCAAGCCTGAGCCCACCTCCATTAGTGCCCCTACCTTCCCCCTGAAGGAGGCAGACTGTCTGCGGGAAGCTATCACTCCCAATAAATTACCATACAGGCCCCGTCACAGGACCAGTATGTCACTGTGCAAGGAACCACACACACACACACATACACACAATGTGGACACAGAGAACCTGCAAAAGAGAGAAAAATTATATTAGGATCTACTGGAAGGTAATGCTAATTAGTATAGCTGCGTGCCAGACAGCACTGAGCAGTGTTTGTGTTTGCTTGTTATGGGATGTTTTCTACCAGTGGTTAGATGTTGACTGGATACTAGGCACACATCCATGCTGTACATCCATACACACAGCTGGAGAGAGCCAGGGTTGAAGGCTCATTAACATTTTATAACCTTCCTCCCTCTGAAGTTCTTTTTTTTTAATGGGGCCTAATTACTACACGCCTATTGATTCAGTACTCCCTCTGCACTTCCTGGCTCTAGTATCATCTCAGAAAATCAAATCAAACCAGCTCTGCAATCCGCTCTCCCATCTCATCTCAATCGCCTTTTCATTCTCCTTACTTAAGACCTCAAGAGCGTGAAATGCAGCCTCAAAAAGCTCAAAGTGTGTGAATTTGCCTGCTATTCAAATGAGTGAAAGTTAATGCTTTTGTGAGCAAAAAATACAAAAACAGCTGGAGTAAATAAGGATTAAGGGCTAAAGGGATAAAACCATTGCCAGCCACTTGATTTCCGTAAAACGAATGTGCTGGAAATTAATGCGCAGTGTCAGAAAAGCATTATAATTGACACTTAACTAGAGAAAACCAGCCACCCATAAAATCTACAGGCTTGGAATCGTAGATAAGGAGAGTTGTGGGAGGAATCTCTTGGGTGGCATTTATATGCATATAAAACTCATGTTCTCAAACAGAAATTATATTATTTTACAATAAATGGCAAACACACAGAGACGTGCACATATTCTTGTAAGAACCCTCCACTAATATAATTAATGCAGTTAATTAATGCTATGCCTATACCTAAATTTAATTTAAGATTTATTTATTTAAATACAAGCTTTTTTTTTTTTTAACAAAAACATTTTTCTTCATGGGCACCAGCTAGTTGTGAGCATCAGTCACATATGGTCCCCAACAAAATATAAAAACATTCATACACACATTGCCTGTGATTGCAGCTCAAATCTTTGAGCTTGATTGCACACGTATGTCTTTATGTGATGCATCTCTCTCTCTCTTTTCCAGAAGTGCATGCACAATATGCGTGTGCCTTTATTATTACACTATGAAAGCACAAGATGCCACGGGCGTTGTCTTCTCTCTTTCCTCTCTCAGAATGAGGACAAGTTACTCGTTTACAGTTCAAAGTCTCCTCTCCTGTCTGTCCTCCCCCACTGGTCCCTCGAGAGATCTGGGCTGCTTCTCCAGCTGACATCATCAGGTCCATTATGGATCTAAACTCCAAAATTAACGCCCCTAGCCATGGTACTACCCCCTCAGTGGGGCTGCTACTAGAATAGGAGGTGTTGGTGAGAAGATAGAAAGACCAGGGTATGTTGAGAAGACGACGGGACAGAAGGTTTTGAAGGTCCCATAAATTTCATCATATGAAACCATAAGCTCTGCTCCTTTTCCCCCTGAGTCCCTCATGCTCTGAAGCACTTTCTTCTCCTGCAGCATGAATAATGAGTGACACTCAGAGGGAACTCAATTTCTGTAGCATTATGAGAATGTGTTGTGTGTATGCTAAAGGCTGGCAGCGACAGAGAGAGAGTTTTGTGGGAGGGCTGTGAAGCACTGAGCAGTGGATTACGCTATTGAAGATGTAGCCTGTGAATTGGGGAGACAGAGAATGTGAAGCCTCAAAAGAGTGCGTGTAAGAGAGTGAATCACTTCAAATACTCTCCTGACCCTCTGTGCCACCAGCACCCTCCATCAGCGAAGACTTTGCCTTGAACAGATTTAATTGCTTCCCTCCGAACACATCCCCATACCTCATAACCCCACCCTTCCCCTCTGCCACCCCCAATCTCAAGCTTGCACAAAGAACAGCGGTGGAATAATGTGCTGCAGATGTCATCCTGCTTATCAGTATGTTGGCACCAGGGCTGAGGAATCAGCCGACGCTTTCATACATAACAACCCTTCAGAATCAGACAGAGGGATCTTTCGGCCTCCGAGCCATGGAATTTGACAGGCTCCTGTCAGATGGATGGATTTTCCCATTCACCAGCATTGGAACAGGAGCAGCATGTGAGAGCAGAAGAAGAAGAGAAAAATTACAGAGTTCTTTCCCTCTTGTTTGCTCCTGAATCCTGGGTGAAAGCATATAATCCATTTGCTGTGCATCTTTATTTATTTTTTCCCCCACAGTGCAAAATGAACATAATTATACAGTAATGAGGGGTACAATGGACTGCGCTTTTCTATTACAGCTCTGTCGATGCCAACCGAGTGCTGAGGGCTGGGGGGCACAGTCTATGGATGGGCTGGAATGTAAACACTCACAGCTTATTAAAATGCAATTGAGAAAAGTGCAGAGGAGAGCATGGATGTTAGGATGCCGTGAGCTCTGAAAGACAGATCAGGGTAGGATGAGGTAGAGTGTGTGGGAGTGTACAGCGTGGTTATTGTCGGAAGGTCTATAAATATAAATCAAATGCAATGACAACCAGTGAAATTCCAATCCATTTAGAGATTCTCATCAAACCCAACCTCATCAGAGTGACTGTGATGGGCTTAATACACACCACACATAAAAAGTAACTGTATCTAAGTCAATTGATGCGTGATTATATAGATCAAAGATGGAAGACAGAAATGTTGGGGGTTTTGCCCGATTCTTTGGAGGTTGGGGGCAAGGGTTTAGGGCTCTTGGAATATAATCTGCATTCAAGATGAAAGGGTGTAGGGTTACTGTGTAATGGCAAAAGCATATGGCCGTAAGAGGAAGCCCTTTCATTTCAGGTGGCTTTGTGGCCTCCTGTTAGTAATGTGTTAAACCAGGAGGCACACAAGGGAACAGATGAAGCCCTGAGGATAACTGACCAAAATTCTTCCAAAATTATAACCCAAGACTTAGACTAGACTTAATCACACAGTGATCATATAACTAGAGAAATGCAGCGTCATGTAAAACAATTGCAGTAGCCTGGCATTCAGCCTGTATAAGTTCATGACTCAGTCTTCACATCCTTGGAGTCTCACTTTAGGATCAAGTGTAGGTTTACTGCATACACAATATTCAATTTCATTCACATACAAGTAACAGTTATTCAACGAAATCGAGTCGTACATGAGCTGATAACCGACGAAGCGTGTAGCACCAAGTTGGCTATAAGCCGTGTACGATGAGATTGAGTGGAATAACTGTTTTATTCTATCCACATTCA
>JAPEKL010000028.1:22024761-22034951 GCA_028877455.1 Bagre pinnimaculatus | reverse complement strand
TCTGGGCTTCTATGCTCAGACTGCTGCCTCCGCGACCCGGCCCCGGATAAGCGGAAGAAGACGAGACGAGACGAGACACTCTTTTCCATTTCTTTTCATTTTATAGGAAATAATATGCCAAATCACCAGAACTTTTGTACAACCCTGATTCCAAAGAAGTTGGGACACTACATAAAACGTAAATAAAAACAATGTAATTGTCAGTAAACCTGCTGATATCATCCAAACTACAAACATGGACTCCTTGAACTAAACTTCCTAGAACTCACAGTGCCCTCTGTCTCCTGACTGTTAACCACAGCTGTGACTAATTACTCTAATTAGTCCCTCTGCCTATTTAAACCTCACTCTCAGTCTACTTCATTGCGAAGTATCATTCTGCTATCCTCAGTTCATAACAAGCCTTGTTTCTTCTGACTGATTCTTGTTTTTCTGACCTTTGCTTCCCTCTTTCACGTTTACTCTTTTGTCTTCTCTCGTTTGCCCTGTTTGCTGTTCGCCTGACCATCACCAGTCCTTCGACTCTGATTCTCATCTCACGTTTTGGCTTGTTCACTGTTTGCTCTATGCTCCTCTTCTGCGCATACATCCGTAAGTGCCTGCACCGTGACAGGATACTTCACCAACATGGATGTAGTTGAAGAGGCAAAGAAGACAGCTCTCAGTGCTCAAGGACGCTTACTAGGCAGCAAGATCAGCAGATGCTAGCCGACCTCAACACAAGGATGTCTCAACTAGCAACTGTGATGTCACAGGCCCTCCTACCGTGCTCTGAACCATCTCCGAGCCCAGCGCTACAACTTCCTGCTCCGGAGAAATTTGCCAGAGATCCACGCGCACTTGAGGGTTTCCTTCTCTAATACTCCATGTATTTTGCTGCCATGCCGAACATGTCTGATGAGCACAAGATTGCTAAATTCCTCTCCTTTCTCACAGGTAAAGCCATTCGATGGGCCACTGCTATCTGGAACAATGGCAGCGGACCCATGAAGTCTTATGAGCAGTTTCTCGCTCAGTTCAAAAGGGTTTTCGACCATGAACCTGAAGGCATTGAAGTAGGTGAAAGTTTACTCACCATGCCACAAAGTTCCAGAAGCATAGCAGAGTATGCTCTGGAATTCAGAACACTAGCAGTCACTAGTGGATGGAATGATCCTGCTCTGAAGACTGTCTTTCGCAAAGGGCTGCGCCCTGAGATGCTGAGTGAGCTCACCTGCTGAGATGAATAGTTGACACTGGATTCTCTCATTGACCTCACAATTCGTCTGGGCAATCTCCTAACTCATCGACCCTCCCTGCAGGAGGCTGTAAAACCGGCTCCGATCCCAGAGGACAGTTCCGCCATGGAAGTCTCATGCACCCAGTTAACTCACTCTGAACGCATTAGGAGGAGAATGGAGGGACTCTGCTTTTACTGTGGAAGCTCTGAGCAGCAGCTCAGCCACTGTCCCATTTGTTCTCCTTATCCATCTTCTGCAGAGTGTCCTCCACACCATGTAAGTCCCACACACAGGTTTAATTTCAAGTTGTTCAAGGTTCCAGTGTTGTTAAAGTTGACTTCTTCCACCCACATCCTCTCTGCCTTCATAGACTCAGGAGCAGAGGGGAACTTTGTCAGCAGTGTTGTCGTCCAGAAGTTCAACTTGCCAACAACCCCTCTTCAAAGTTCGCTCAGCATTCGTACAATTGCCTGATGCACCACAGGGCACAGGAAGGACTTTAACTTTTTAACTTTAACTTTAATTCATACAATTGATGGATGACCCATAGGGGACAGTCTAGTCACCCTATGCACCGCTCCCATCTGCATCCAAGTGACATCATTCTTGGTTACCCTTGGCTCCAATTTCATGACCCCTTGATTTCTTGGCAGAAAAAATAGATTCTATAATGGTCACCCACATGCTTTCAAGGCTGCCTCTCTCACCGTAAGATCACACTCTCCTCCACCTCTGTGGAGAGTCCTATGCCCGACTCTATGGACAATGTCCCAGCATATTATCTTGACCTCAAGGAGGTTTTTAGTAAGGGTAAGGCATGCGTGTTGCCATCTCACAGGCTGTATGACTGTGCTATCAACCTACTGCCAGGCACATCATCACCAAGAGGGTGCATCCACCCTCTCTCTCAGAAGGAGCAAGCTGCTATGGAGGAATCCATCTAAGAAGCCCTCAAACAGGGTTAGATCCATCCTTCAAAGTCTCCAGCCTCAGCAGGCTTCTTCTTTGTGGAAAAATGTGGTGGTGGTCTTCGCCCATGTATCGACTACAGAGGATTGAACCAAGTATCAGTCAAGAACCCGTATCCACTCCCTCTTGTCCCAGCAGCCTTGGAACAACTCAGATCAGCCAAGATCTTTTCTATGCTCGACTTACGCAGCATGTACAATCTCATCAGAATCAAAAGGGGTGATGAGTGGAAAACAGCATTCAGTACTACTGCTGGCCATTTTGAGTACCGGGTAATGCCGTATGGCCTTTCTTCGGCGCCTAGTGTGTTCCAATGTCTCATCAATGATGTGTTACAGGACATGCTAGGCAGATACGCCATTGCCTAGATCAGTGACATTTTAATATATTCTCCTGACAAAGAAAGTCACATCGAGCGTATTAGGACAGTCCTCAAACGCCTGCTCCAGAATCATCTCTACGTCAAAGCAGAGTAATGCGAGTTCCATCAGCATTGTGTCTCTTTCCTGGGCTACATCATTAGCTCCGAAGGTGTCAGTATGGACCCATCTAAGGTCTCTGCGGTCACATCTTGGCCCACGCCCATGTCAGGTAAAGAGCTTCAACATTTCCTAGATTTTGCCAACTTCTATCACTGTTTTATTCAGGGTTTCAGCTCCATCGCCGTCCCACTAACTTCACTACTCAATGAAGTCTAGTTGGGGTCGGTGGCTCAGTCCAATGGCCAAGTCGAAAGAGCAAATCAAGAAATTGGCTGCTTCTTAAGAATCTTCTGTATGTGCAACCAGGGGGACTGGACACACTTCCTTCCATGGGTCGAGTATGCACAGAATTCCCTCAAGCACTCTGCAACCCAACTAACACTGTTTCAGTGCATACTCAGCTACCAACCACCCCTGTTCCCTTGGGATGACTCGCTCAACCAAGTTCAAGCCATTGAAGATTGGTTCTCACACAGCCAGACAGTTTGGGAGGAGGTACACCAATGTATTGAAATGGTCAATGCCACGTACAAAGAGTATGCAGCCAAACACAGAGCAGATACACCTACATACAACCCAGGGGACAGAGTATGGATAGCAACAAAGAACCTCTCAGAACCCAATTCATGCAGGAAGCTACAACCACGATACATCGAGCCATTTAAAGTCACCGACCGCATCAGTGAAGTTTCGCACTGGCTCGAGCTCCCCCCTCGCAGCAGACTATCACCCACATTTCATGTATCCTATCTGAAACCTGCTATCCCGGGCCCTCTTGCTGAAAATGTGCCAAGCCAGGAACACCCAGCCCTCAACTTAGAAAGCAAACCCATCTACCAGGTAAACGAGATCATCAACTCTAGATGAAAAAGAGGGCAGATCGAGTACCTGGTAGATTGGGAGGGTTATGGACCTAAGGAACAGAGCTGGGTTCCCGCCAAAGACATCATAGATCCACTCCTCAAGCAAGAATTCCATGCCATGCATCCAGACAAACCTGCACCCAGAGGTAGGGGGAGCCCTAGAAAATCTATAGCTCCCGGAGGGAGCTTCTTGGGGGGGGGGGGGGTGTCTGTCAGTAAACCTGCTGATATCATCCAAACTACAAACCTTTGAACTACACTTCCCAGAACTCACAGCTTTGTCTCCTCTCATTTGCCCTGTTTGCCGTTTGCCCGACCATCGCTAGTCCCTCGACTCTGATTCTCATCTCACGTTTTGGCTTGCTCACTGTTTGCTCTATGCTCCTCTTCTGCGCATACGTCCATAAGTGCCTGTACCGTGACAGTAATGATAAGCAAATTCTTAATCCTTTTCAACCTATGTTCAATTGAATACAATGCAAAGACAAGATATTTAATGTTCAGACTGATAAACTTTACTGTTTTTTTTTTGTAAATATTCACTCATTCAAAAAAGTTGGTTCAGGGGCATGTTTACAATTGTGTTACATCACCTTTTCTTTTAATAACACTCAGTAAGTGTTTGGGAACTGAGGACACTAACTGCTGAAGTTTTGAACATGAAATTCTTTTCCATTCTTGCTTGATATATGACTTTAGTTGTTCAACAGTTTGGGGTCTCCATTGTTGCACTTTGTGCTTCATAATACATCTCACATTTTCAATGGGATGCAGGCAGGCCAGTTTAGCACCTGCACTCTTACTACGAAGTCACGCTGTTGTAACATGTGCAGAATGTGGCTTGGTATTGTCTTACTGGAATAAGTAGGGATGTCCCTGAAAAAGACGTCGTCTGAATGGCAGCACATGTTGCTCCAAAACCTGTATGTACCTTTTAGCATTGATGGTGCCTCTACAGAAGTGCAAGTTACCCATACCATGGGCACTAACACACCCCCATACCATCACAAATGCTGGCTTTTGAACTTTGTGCTGTTAACACTCTGGATGGTCTTTTTCCTCTTGAGCCCAGATGGCACAACATCCATGATTTCCAAAAACAATTTGAAACGTGAACTCGTCAGACCACAGCACACTTTTCCACTTTGTGTCTCAGATGAGCTCAGGCCCCAGAGAATTCAGCAGTGTTTCTGGATGTTGTTGATATATGGCTGATATTTTGCTTTGCATGGTAGATGCAGTGATTAACTATGTTTACCGACAATGGCTTTCCGAAGTATTCCCAAGCCAAAGTAGTAATGTCCTTTGTACAATCATGTTGGTTTTTAATTCAGTGCAGCCTGAGAGGTCAAAGGTCACTGGCGTTCACCGTTGGTTTTTGGCCTTACCCCTTATGTGCAGAGATTTCTCTGGATTCTCTGAACCTTTTGATGATATTATGGCTTGTCGATGGTGAAATCCCAAAATACCTTGCAATTATATGTTGAGAAATGTTGTTCTTAAACTGTTGGACTATTTGCCCATGCAGTTTTCACAAAATGGTGAATCTTGCTCCATCCTTGCTTGTGAATGACTGAGCCTTTCCAATTACCAATTAACCTGTTTACCTGCAGAATGCTCCAAACAGGTGTTTTTTGAACATTCCAGAACTTTTCCAGTCTTTTGTTGCCCCGTCCCAACTATTTTGGAAAGCGTTGCAGGTATCAAGTTCAGTGAGTGTGTATTTACATAAAAACAAAACAAAACAGACAATAAAGCGTATCAGTTTGAATATTAATATCTTGTCTTTGTATTGTATTCAGTTGTATATAGGCCAAAAATGATTTGCAAATAATTGCATTCTGTTTTTATTTATGTTTTATATAGCATCCCAACGTTTTTGGAATTGGGGTTGTATTTAAAAAAAAAGAAATAGCAGCTATTTGTCATCCCAGAAACATTCTTATCAAGATATCTTAAGCAGACATACTGGAAATTAATTCTCTATTCAAAATAAAACTGAACATCAGAAGACAAGATAGGGTGTGCCAACACTGTATAATATTGTTCCTTCTTGCTCTTACTATAAATCAGTTTTACAGTTAGAGGTGTTTTTAAAGGCTCAGTATACCCTCCTATGAACGACTCCCCTCCCCACACCATAATTTCCACACCCCATGTGTTTTACGACCTGGGGGACCTTGTTAGGCTGGCAGACTGGTGGCGCCACACTGGGTCCGGCTCACTGTGCCTGTTCCTGATGAAGCCCCTATTTTGTCTCCCTCAGGACAGGGCTGAGGACATGTGGGGGTGCCGGAGTGTTGGAGCCAAGAGAGAGTCATGATTTCTCCTTGAATACTTTACGCTCATTGCTGCTGACATCACCCATCTGCTGGCAGTAGTCTTTAGTCTGGCAGGCGACTCATTGGTACCATCTTAAAAATGTCACGCTTCGAAAGGGCTCGGCACTGAGCTGTTGAAATTTGTTCACTGATCTTCATGGATCCCAATTTACTGCTGATGGGGTGTCTCCCGTGCCAGTGGATTTTTTAGATGATCTGAAGCTTCCCCCCCCACACACACACACACACTCAACTGGGGGAAATGGCACTACCCATGGTAGTACTGAAGTTTATTTAATGCTTGGAGGAGTAGGATAGAACTCCTGTCACGACTAGCTAATTAGGAACCTTGTTAATATAAACATTTGGCAATAGATTTAAGATCAAGAAAAATCAAGATCATTGATATTAATTTATGAGAAATGCACATAAACCATTCTCCGAGATCTGGTGCATCACAGAAACCATCAAATCTCAAATCTGTGCCAGACCTCTGTCAATCCTCAGGAGTGTTAGTGTGAGTGATGATAGTGAGTCCTGGTGGAAGATGTCCAGAATCACAGGGCACTTGGAAAGGTGTGCTACCCAACCACAGTGGTGTTCCGTGATCAGTGTTCTGCCTCAGGGAAAAAAAAAGAAGAAGAAGACCAGTTTAAGTGTCCTGGTGAAGCAGGGTGAATGGTTGCGAAGATGTGACTCATGGGCTAATATTAGGGCAGGCTTTACCGTGGACCCCTGGTGGTGCTGGCAGCTTGTTTGCTGTCCCTCCCACTGGGTTCTCCTCAGCACGGCTCCTCTCGTCCTTTTCGCACATCCACTACAGTTTTGGAAGAGGAGGCAAGCGAGAGCACCCGAACCCCACATTCAGACACAAAAGACTTTTGCAGTCCTGCTAAAGCACAGCCTGCTAATTGATGAGAACAGACCATCAAACAGTCTCTTGCTAATTGCCTGTGAAAACTTGGAGCTTGGTTTGATCACAGAGAGTGCTTTAGCACTGAACCATGCAAAAGAGTTGTGTTATCTTTTAAGGAGCCCTGGTGAATAAAAGGAGATAGACAGCTTTGGGTTTTTGGTTGCTGTGCTACCTAGAGTAAGACAGGAGTAGACGAGAGGAACGAGTGTATGTGTGTGAGTGTGTGGGTGTGTGTGAGTGAGTGTGGATTGTAGTGATTTCTAGTTTCTACAACCCTGTGGGTGTTAAAGCAAACTTTCACTCAGCAAGCAATCAATACAGAGAACACTCAGGTGTGGTGGTTTACAACCAAAATAATGACTTTAATCAGGCTTACACTCAGCTATAAGGAATAGGAACAAACATTACTGTTCAAGTCTGGTTGGACCACCGCTGTCACAGCTAAGAAATCTCAAACACCACTGACAATAATCACCAGGCTGTAATGTACACTTTATGGTGACCTCAAATTGTATCATAAATGTGATATTGATTAAAGAACAAAGCATGGATCAATTTCTACACTGATGTGGCTATTATCTAATTTCAGCTTCGCCTCTGTGCTGGGCGTATAGATTTATGAGCATACATCATATCACACTTTTCTTTTACATTTTGTTTACTACAAAATGTTTCACTCTTCTCATCTATTTTTTCTTTTTTTTTTAAATTCTCTTGTACATTGACATCATTTGATAAAAATTATAATTTGGCAAGCTCACCACAGTGCAGTAAATACTGAATACTGGATTAATATCATACTCAAATTATATCCATCAGTCATAATGCATACCTTAGATGCCTTTAAACTTTATATGTTCTCCATCAAGGGTTTGACCATGATTTTGATTTTTGCATAGTTCTTGTTAATGGTACAAATTATGTGACGTAATAACATCATTATGAATGAATCTTAGTTAAGGCTGAAGAAAAGTATTTAGAAGCCCATAAATCACAGTTTATGATTCGAAACCTTATTCCTAATATTATAACACCAATAACCGTTAGGAGCTTCAATTAATTCTCAAATTCAATTACTGTACAATAAATGTCACCTCTTCATTTCTCTGAAGATGTTCATAGGGAGTGATTATACAGATCTCTGAATCAGCTCTAACCAGCCCCTTTCTTGTTCCAGGATATTTAATATTTTTTGTTTGACATTTTCACAGTGACCAGGACTATTTCCTCGCCTCTATTAACACTTGACATTTTGTGCCATTCTTCCTTGCGTCTACCTCATTCAGAAGGGTTAAACACACATGGCTGACCAAAATCATGCCATTAAAAGCAATTGTCCTCCGTCAAGCCTGGAGAGCAAACATAGAGGTCGCTTCGTCCTCTGCGTCTGATTTGGGACGTTTTCTTCATGACCTTTCTCAGTCACTGGCTCTTGGCTACAATGTTGCTCTAATTCAGGGTTTTGGCAGTCATTGGAGTGGCATTATCAGCAGCACTACCTCTCTCTCCCCCACACAAACACACACACACACACACACACACACACACACACACACACACACACACACACACACCTCAGATACATGTCTCCCAGGCAACTGGCTGGGGCCGCTAGGCAACAAGCAGCTCTGCTCAGCAGCACCCGGTCTCCGAGGGCTCACTCTTTCTGCTGCTGCTGCAAGCATGTACCATTTCACTTTTCACTCACCATTACGACCTCTGCAGGTTTTACTTATCACCACAATCTCTCCCTGACCTGAATAGTACACGTGTTCAGCCTGTCTCTCTCATGCTTTCACATAGGATCTCACTTTCACTACATGTTGGGCTTTTGTTTTTAGTCTGTGCTTTCTTTCCAACTGTCTCTTTATTGTAACATCTTATGTTGAGGTGTAATAACATGTCAAGTGCTTCGTTTTGATGGACATTTATGCATTCAAATTGCACTGGTTCAGTCTTTTGAGAATAAAACCATAGTCTGTGAATGTCTTTGGATTCTTTCTTGCGCCATCTAAACCGCCACCTATTTTCCTCTGACCTTTCTCTTTTGTCTATATCTATTTATATGTATATTCCTCATCAAAAAATTCCCATGCAGGGACTGGCCAAGGATAGCTCATGTGATATAAAACAGTTCCACCACTGATTAAGCCAGGGGTTCTCAACCTTTTCTGCTTTAAGGCCCACCTATTCATACTTGTAACGAGTTGGAGCCCATTAAAAAAGATCCCCAATTATTTTGGTTCACCTATTCTATTAGAATCTAAGAATCAATTGTAAAGTGTATTAATGGGATGCAACATCACTCGCTGTTACAGATGGGAGTCCAGGAATTAAATGAATGCAATAAAAACAAACTGTTTTTAATTGTAGGTATTGTATTTAAAACTGTATGGATGTGCCAGAAGCCAACATAAAACCCTGCATGCAGGGCATTCTTAGTCAAAAGGGATTAATGATCCAAAAGTGGAGTCTGGTCCATTAACACAAGAACTTATTACCATGTTTGTGTACAGCAAGCAAGCAAGTAGGACACTCCAAAGAACAAAACCAAACCAAGAAGTACACTCAAAAGAAGTGGATATAGAAATCACTCAATGGGATAGATACAAGTTAACAAAGAAGGATTTTTCCTATGAGTTGGAAAATTATCCATCCATTGAGTTTCCCAACATTTCAAACTACCTGGTGCTGCAGACATTGTCCTACATGGACACACACATGAAAACCTGGAAGAGCATGGAGGGGTACAACTTTTTATATGTGGCTGGGTTAAAGATCTGGGGATCAAGACACTACAAAATAGATGGCGGTAGATGGATCTAAGTGCAGGAACAGTGTTTATTAGCAAGCGTGATATCGACAAAAACAAAACACAAATGAAAGCAAAACAGAATCATAAAGCAGACTAATTAAACAGCGTTATACACATGGCTAGAAATATGTCTGTGAAGGTTCTCAGTCATCCAGGTCCTAGTAAACCGTAGGTGCTAAAAAAGGCAACTGGACTTGCTTGAAATTCTTGAAAACGTTTCAGCTCTCATCCGAAAGGCTTCTTCAGTTTTGTCTGACTAGTGGGAAGTTCCAGGTATTTATCCTCTAGTGGATCAAAAGCAACCCTAAGGAGAGTCGTTGAGGTCACCTGGGTCATTGTATCATCCTGTAGGTATAGGCCACTGGGGGCCCAGTGTGAATGGTGTTAGCAGCCTAGAGAGTCGTTAACGATCTGTGGGTCGTTGGCTCTCTTTCCCATCATGTGAGTCATTGGAGTTAGCTGAGTTTTGGTGTGGAAGTGTATTCAGTTTTCTGGGAAGTGTGCCAAGGACTGCATTGTAGGTGGCTGATAAGTGGTGTCTCAGGGCCCGTCCACACGAGTACGTTTTTGTCGAATCCGCATAAATACTTTATCGTTTCGGCCT
>JAPEKL010000028.1:21960918-21973206 GCA_028877455.1 Bagre pinnimaculatus | reverse complement strand
GAAACCCAACAACATCCCAGAGTTGAAGCTGTTCTGTACGGAGGAACGGGCTAAAATTCCTCCAAGCCGGTGTGCAGAACTAACCAACAGTTACCGGAAAAATTTAGTTGCAGTTATTGCTGCACAAGGGGGTCACACCAGATACTAAAAGCAAAGGTTCACATACTTTTGCCACTCACAGATATATAATATTGGATAATTTTCTTAAATAAATAAATGAGCAAGTATAATATTTGTCTCATTTGGTTAACTGTGTTTTCTTTATCTACTTTTAGGACTTGTATGAAAATCTGATGATGTTTTTTAGGTCATATTTATGCAGAAATATAGAAAATTCTAAAGGGTTCACAAATTTTCAAGCACCACTGTAACTAATCACTCAGTGAGAGATTGGATTACACCCTGAATGGGATGTCAGTCCATCATAAGGCACACAGACATTCACACCTAGGATCAATTTGGCATAGCCAATCCACACACTGGCATGTTTTTTTTTTGGGAGTCATGAAGAAACTTGAGTCCCTGGAGTAAACCCACAGGAACACTGGGAGAACATGCACAGAAACTCCAAAGAGATCTTAGCTCAGGATTTAATTGTGGGCCCCACACAGCAGCACTACTGCACTACTGTGCCATCTGCAGCCATACTTGAAAGAGTATAAATAGACTGCCATTTCCTGACTGGACTGAAGTGTTGTATCAGCACAGTTGACCTCTTACAGACAATAGAGAGCACCTGCCAAAAAAGAAAAAATAATCAGGAGCCATTAAATCACATATATGAAGAGCAGTGACATCATAAGCATGAACAAATTTTCACTAATTTTCTGTCTGGCTAATATCACACAATAAACGACATTAATCACTCTGTAATCAGTAAACAAACCAGATATTGTCTGTCTACCACCTGTCAAGTGGCTGCCATGTACCAATGTAACTTATTCTCAATATGTCAACAGTTAATGGTTGTTGATGTTCAGGAGACCATCTATAGACTGGAGAGTACCAGTCAATGTGTACTCATTCATCCATTCACCACCAGTTCATCATAAGGCACCACACACAAAGATACAGGCACATAGCTAGAAGCAATTTAAGCAGTAATGGCCAATCCACCAACTAGCATGTTTTTTGAAGTGGGAGGAAACAGCAGTACTCCGAGTACCCCAGACAGACAGTAATCTGAGGTCTGAATCAAACCCCAAGATCCTGGAGCTGTAAGACAGCAACTACCTGCTGCATACTCTATTGGTTAAATATCTGACGTTGTTGAACGACAAATATCTCCTGACATTTATACATCTACATTAACCTCTTTGTCTTCATCATGGTTATGGTTTTCTCTTGACATGTTGATGAGAATCAGTGAATAGGCTGTTCATGACAGTCTGTAGATGGTTTATTGGCAGTGTCCACAACAGATTGTACAAATAAACTGTTACCCAAAATGGTTTTATTACTATAACCCCTTCCCCCCCAAAAAAAACCACAAAAAAAACCCAACCCTTTATTGACACGAGGAGGCTAGAAAAGCTCTCGAAGAGGAATATTGAAGTTCAGTTCTACCCAGGTCTTTAAACTCAGTAAAGGTTTGCACGGGCAAAAAAAAAAAAGAAAAAAAAACCCCTCTTGCTGTAAACAACAACAGTACAAATTCTCTATTGTATTGTTGTTGTTAGTTTTGTTTTTTGTGGGGTTTTTTTTTCAGCCTGACTTTGCCCCTGGCTAGCAACGGCATAACCGCTCGTCCTCTGCCTCTCCCAGCAAATTGAATCTGTTCCTCTGTAATTGGAGTTAGTGGGTGCGCTCATCCTCCAGGTTGCCTGTGTCGTGTGCTCGCCGCTTGTGATTTCTGCTGAATCCTTCGATCAACACATCTGCAGTTGCTTTAGAGCACATTATCGCATTTCGGCAGTGAACAAGGAGTCATATTCTCTCTTCCCTCTGCCATGTCTGACAGACCTGACAGCGAGGAGGACGAATAAAAGTCAGCAATGTATTGATAAGAAAAATTGGCAACATCACTGCAGTGTATGGATGGACCCCCCCCCCCCCCCATTTTTTTATTTTAATTTTTTGCCCCAAATAACCCCATGTGCATGACTGTGCTGAACAAAGATAAAGCAATACAGCAGGGCCAATGTGAGGCAGTGCGAGTGCTGAGTCATTGGGCTGGACGGTGGTGGCCATGATCTCTCGATTGATTATCTGTACAGTGTGATACCGACAGAGGTCAGCGAGTTCGACAAGCAAAGCTGCTGTTTAGGAAAAGAGTCCAATTTTATCTACAAGGAAGCACTGAGCTAGCAGCCCTCCTCTCCACACTCCCAGTATCAACAAGGTTAATAATCTAATGATGGCCCTGGATGTCTTGCAAATATAATGGAGGTGAACCATATGTCAATTCACGTTAGCAAAATCATCAGCACGGATACAGTATGTGCTTATATGCACATATGGAATGAACTTGATAGCTACTGATTACAGACAGAGAGCCTGGAGCGCTTATGGACGACATGCTAATCTTATTGTCACTGGTTTCTGCATTCTCCAAAGCTTTGAGTCTTCTTTTAAATGAAAGTAATATCAGCCTTACAGTTTGAATATACTGAGGAGCTTTTGGTCTCATATACACATGCACACATGCCCACTATATGGCGAATTAGCTTTCCTCTGAATGCCTCCACTTTCCCCATCTCGTCCGTCTTAGCTGAGTGTGCCCCGTGTGATTGGATACCCTTAATCGCACCAGCTGCAAATTGCTTTCTGGAGAAGGCGAGCGTTCTTGTGTTTTGCAGTGGCCCCACTGGGGGAGTCACCATTTGTGTTGCTTTTTGGCTAAATAGACAAATGAGATTGGGGAAGAAGTTGGAGTAGAATAGTTAGTTCTGTCAGTCCTACAAATCTAGAAGGAAATAAAGCAGAATAGTTAGTTCCAGCAGCCCTGTGGTTATGGAACCCACTCGTCTACAATGGAGCAGTGTGAATGCACAGGGAGTTTAAATTAGCCACCGAGCTAAACCGTTGTGAGAATTCTTCAGCTTTAAAGAGGGAGATGAGAAAGGCTCTTATATTTTCCTCACATCTAATTTCTACATCTAACGACTTCCTCCACTTTATTAGCACTTTGCAGGAGAGCTGGTTGTATTTTGCAGGGTGGTAGAGGCAAAAACTTGGAGCGGGAACTGTTTTAGTTTGGTAACATGATTTTATATAACCCCTCTAAGGCACAAGTAAATGGTTTCCGTTCAGAGGCAAGCATGTAGCAAACCGCTCTTGGCTGGCCCCAGGCTCTCGCTCTTTTGGTACCATTTATCATCTTGTGCTTGGTGACACCATGCATCACATAACCAACAAATTCGGCAACAGTACACCACTGCACAGAGGAGAGGAGATTGTATGGTTAACAGATTTGTGAATAGTTAAGGAAAGAGTGAATGAGTGTGAAAGAAAGGCTGAACAGCTTGATCGTGTTACATGTTTCTATTCTTAGAAAAATGTTATAATTTTCTATTATTCTTCAACTGCTTGAAGCCTAAAAGGTAAATCCTGTTATTTTTCTCCTTCTGACTGCAGTTTCTGTGAAGTCACTAATCTGTCCTGAGGCTATTAAAAGAGTGAACTAACCTTTGTGTTAATCTTCCTGAAAACGACGCACTCTTTGCTATTCCCCATCGAGCACCGATTCTTCATTCTGTGTGTGCTCAGCTCAGTAAGATGGAGGAGTGTTGAGTTGTGTGTTAGGGGATGCTGTCTCTTGCTGTGCTGTGAGATGGAGGTGCATTAGGCAGGGCGCAGTGGGAGTAGACGGTGCTGAGGTCAGTAAGGGCTGCTGTTTAAGTGATGTGATGTGGGACCTGCTGATCCACACCAGGCACATTAGTGCTCAGCCCCCGGAGGACCACCACAGTGGCCAAGGTTGAGTTCCAGGACCCAAAGTGAGCTTTACACATGACACACCACTGAGGGCAGAAGAGACAGAGCACCACTGAACATCCCTACCTCCTTATTTCCATTTTCATCTCTTCCCGGTTTTGCATTAAACACAACCATGCTCCTTTTCTCCTATTATCTTTCTTCTGCTTTATATCTCTCTCCTGTCATCCATTTCATTGCTTTGGGCTCATGTCCTTTTCTCATCTATCTCCTGTTCTATCTCTGCTTCCATCCCACTATTCTGTTAAACCTTCATCAAACCTCTCTCACAGTTTTCTCATCTTTCTCTTTCTTCTGTTTTCTTTTCCCTCTACTTTCATACATCAGTCATCCAATCCTATCATCCCCCTGCCCTCTCATCCTTTTCTCATCTCTCTCCTGTTTCATCCCCTCTAGCTTAGCTCTTGTTTCTCTCTCCACTCGTTCTGCTTCAAGCAGAGCATGTCTGTGCTATCTCTGCAGCGCAGGAAGAAGTGGAGCCATGATTAGATTACACAACAGTCACACAGCAAGGGATGGAGCAAGAAAGTGTAAGAAAGTGTGTGTGTGTGTGTGTGTATAACAGACTAGCAAAGACTGGCAAAGACAGTGAATAATGCTCAGATGCACAGAGAATGCTCTAAGCAGCGCGCACACACACACACACACATCCTCTTTACATTGCTCTCATTCATGCACCTTTGCTCCTGCACTACAGATACAGGAAGTAAAGTCATGTGTCCTGTCTAATGGCTATGTCTCACTCGGTGTTCAGCTCTGAGGATTTGTGTTGTGTGCTTCACTGGCCTTTGCCCCATTTTCCACAGTGAACGGAGCCAATGAGCACTGACTGCTGCTCTACTTCCATCAAGCATTCCTCTTCTTCTGGCCCTTTCGCTAGCCTCTACTTGTCTTATTCGGTGACATTTCTCCTTCCCTCGGTCTCTCACTTTCTTTCTCTCTGTCCCCCTACCTGTACAGCCAAGGAGCCTCAGATAGCTCTATCTCTTTTTACACCAACCTATCAGCTCCCACCGTTGCCCAGGCAACGCACCATTGTCATGGCAACCCTAGTGGGTTGGAGGAGGAGGGATGGTGTGTGTGTGTGTGTGTGTGTGTGTGTGTGTGTGAGAGAGAGAGGATGGGACAGAAGAGAAAGAAAAATTAGAAAGTCAGGGAGAGAGAAACAGCGCAAGAGAGTCACTCATCTTTTCTCATTAAGCGATAAAGAAGTCGCTGTGCTTCTAATCTTTGTTCCACTGCAGCTTTATCAGCCCTGAATATCACACCGTCTTCCTCTCAGAGTAAATAACACAGGCCCAGTCCATTTGGTAGCATAATGGCTGCCATTTATTAATAGTGATGCCTGTATTAAATTGGCCTCCATCACTAGTTGGTTTGCAAGTGGGGTTTTTTTTTTTTTTTGTGTGTGTGTACCATCAGAATGTGAGAGTAAGGGAGAAAGCGGCACACGTTGAGGAAACCCGCTCTTCACCTTCGCTTTAGGTTCTTTTATGTTGTTTTCCCTTTTTGCTGCTGTTAAAAAGCATGCTGAGGGTTCCAGGCAGTCTGTAACAAGTGAGACGAGATGCAGGTCAGCGGAGCTGTTTAACCCCATTACTAGCCGGTGTGAACACGAATACAGCCAGCCTGATTCAGCAGGCAGCTTTGTACCTCCCTGGGGAAAAGAACAAACACACACATGCTAATATATTTGATCTGGGTGTATTATGTGTTGAGTGAGGCAGTCAGTGCATGTATCCATGTATGCACACAGACATGGAATAAAGTAGCAAGGAAAACTGCTGTTAGATCAATTTTCTTTACTCTCCACAATGGGCAAGTTGTTTCTCCTCTCTCTCTCTCTCTCTCTCTGGGCTAGTATGCCATATCTCTCTCTCTCTCTCTCTCTCTAATGTAAGCACTGTATGTAGTGCCCTGATAGAAATTCATTAAATAGACTTCTGAGCTGTGTGCCGAACACGTAGCCGAGGACTAAAAACAGATAAGCCATTACAAAGACTGATGGCCACGTTCAGCAAAAAGTCTATTCAGTGCCTGGTCTAAGTCCGGTGATACACGATGCACAAAGTCACGATTCCCAGCCACCATGTCTCTCATGTGCGATATGTTCTCAGTGTTTAGGATTTTTACATTTTAAATCCATTTATTGATTCATACAAGCTCTTGTTTCAAACATTTAATAAGAACCACTAACCAGCACGTATAATGATTTGCAAGCATGCTTATTACAGTACATTGCACTACTACATTTACAAGTTTTTAAAAAGGAAAAATGTTGGCTTAAGAAAAAATATCTTTATAGCAATTGCAAAAGCTTTACAATTGTATAATTGCAGCTTTAGAAGGTACAGTACAGCACTTGCTTCGTGTCCCTCTACTGTACAAAGACCATGTTTGCATTCTGGTTTACACAAAAACTTAAATTTTGTTGCACACCATTTTCTTCTTTGAAGGCCGTTCCAGAGTGTGCAAAGTTAATTAAATCCACACATCTAACAAGGTCAGGCTCCATTCTTGTTTGAAATGTTAACAAGGTCAGCTTGAAGGACAGCAGGACTCATCTGGCACCTCATTGTGGAGCTATAGAAGCATGAGAAGGACAAGAAGCTCCTCTGGCTTTGTCCTGATGGTTTATTATGCTTTTATGGCCAAATTTGAGCAGATCATACATTTTTCAGTGTGGCCAGAATGTCCTTTACAGGGCTCGTAAGTGGTGTTGTCATGAGTGCTAGTCAACTGGGTGGCCAGTGAGTGTTACACTGAAGTGAATAAAGGATGTTCACTTGGCGAACAAGTCAAGAGACAAATTTTCATGTTCAAGCTCTGTCTGAATGAGCAGTGTCTCTGTCTCATAACTCCTTGGTGACAAAATGACAGCCATATGTGTACAGAATGCGATTTGTTAGCATCCCTTCATGCTGCCCTGTTGACAAGCATGCTTCCTCTAAGTCTGATCCTGAACAGCACGCTGTGGTAGCAAGCAGAGGAAGGGCACGGTGTGTTTGGAGTACAAGAGAAGATGAAAGGCTTTGGAGGTCAAGCGAAATGTTCACGCCGGCTCTACGCTACAGAGGCTTATGGTGATCCACAAAGCGTGAAAAAACAAGCAAAAGGGAAAGAGAGGGACAGACAGAGAAGGGAAAAGGGAGTGAGCCATCCCTGGTAGAGTTAATTTCATGGGGGCTGCTGTGGCATGCTGGTTTCCAGTACACTCTGCTTTTGATGTGCCTGTCATAAAGGACAAGAAAAGCCAGCTTTAGCAGAATGTAATTACACTCATGTGCATGATATGTAATGCCAAAAATTGTACCAGGACCATCTACATATACATTTACACCTCAGCAGGCCTTGTTTCCATCTTTGTCCAAAATTTTGCTTACTACACCAGGTACTGGAAGCTGTGTGTCTACTTTTCATCTATTTCTCCACTTCCTTATTTCCATATTTTTTCCACCACTGATGAAGCACAGAGTACTTGCCTGCTGTACTGAACACCCAGTTAATTAGAATATATTAGGCTCGCTGATTTAATTAACCTTTTTGGAATTGGTTTGCATGCAGTGTAGCAGGCGGATTTTACATCCTATTGACATCAGACATGACAGTGAGGACATCAGTCAGGTTTGGAGGGTCACACACTTACAATCCACATGCAGTAACAGAAAAAAAATTGTAGCACTGGTTTTTGAGTTGCTCTGCCCTATTGTTTCATATAGAATTATGTTCTCCATGCCACCTGTGGTGATTGGATATAAGCCAAGACAATTATGGCTCATAATGTGTGAACAGTTGGCAAAGAGCATGAAATCGAAGTGGCTCTGTGCATTTGCCTGAAAACTAACCCACATACTGTTGTACATCATTGTTTTCTCATCAAAAACACATTACTGTTAGCTTGTGCTGTTAACATAAACGATCTCCAGATCTGGGTCCCACAGATTTGGAAACCAGTTGCTATGCATTTACTATTCTGAGCTCTACCAACCTTCACCACTAACAGTGACAAATAGTAGTGCTCCTGAAATGAGCCAGTTTGTTTTCAAATGCCATTCAAAACAAATGAGGCCTTGAGGTCTCTCAGTTTGTCATAAGCTCTGAATGGATGAGCCTCTCCCATTCCATCACTGGCACACCCCTCCAGCATCCCCAGTTGTAATATTATCTGCTGTGAGAGATGGCCATGAGACCCCCTTTTTCGCTGAGCCTTGGGGGCTATGTATCTTAAACCCTCCTCATCAGCGTCATGCTTGTGCACTGATGATCCATTCCAGTGATATCAATTTCACATTACTTGAACATTCATGATGCATGGGACCTCTTTAGCCAATCTCTTACATATTTATCATGCATGTATGTACCATGTCATAACCTTACCAATCACAATGCACTCACTTGGAGACATGCAGGCGATCAGGGTGATTGATATTACGCAGCAATGTTAATTTGAGGTTCTAGCAGGGTGCAGGGGGCTGCTGCGTTTGGTCTGTGTCGATTTGCTGAAACTGAAAATGCCACAGTGTTTGGCGCTCCAGGTCTGAGCAGCAGGGCTCCGCCGAGAGCACAAAGTGTCTAATGGGCCTTATTGATCGCCAAACGCAGCCGAGTGATGGATGGCAAAATAAAAGCCCCCCCTCCCCCATCTCTCCCCCTTACCACTATCTGCTAACCTCTGATCAGCCTGAGTGAATGTCCACCATGACACCAGCTGCAGTTGCCACCCCCCCACTTCTTCTACCATCCATCACTACCTCCACCCCCAACCAAACGGAGCAGTCTAAAGATTTCTAATTGGTGAACTGTAATCCAATATGCATATATCACAATGGAGAATGCTTAAGCAGGGTCGTATTTAACAGCAGTCTAAGCCTTTGAGCGTTAACATAGCAGATTTATACTGGCAAACCTGCAGGAGGGAGAGAAAGAGTAAGCGTCAATATGTATGGCATTTGATGCAATTTATCTATAATGTTGCTGAATAAGCGAGGATGTGGGGAACCGAAATTTCATCATCAAAATGCACACAGTATTTCGGCTGCTTAATGCTGTGTGTGTGTGTGTGTGTGTGTGTGTGTATTGATGGGAAACACACAGAGATGCATGCAAGCTTCATACTCCATGCCCCTGTTGCTGCTGCTGCTGCTGACAACCACTTCATGCTTTGTACCACACATTATAATGATAAGGAAAAAAATACCAATCGGTTGAACGAGGCTGAAAGCATGAGGGAGGGAGAGAGCAAGACGAGGGAGGAGAAAATATTGCATCGTAATTGAGATGATGTCTGGAACCGTCTGCAAAAGCCATTATGTTTGTTGTTGTGGAATCAGGCTTAATGTTATCAGATGAGGGACTAGTGCCAATTATAAATATTTCTCTCTCTCTCTGCCTCTCTCTCATTCACTCTTCTGCTCACATTCTCTATTTCCCTTGGCTGCTTTTGCCTTTAATTCGAAAATCAAATTAGCAGGGTGGTATGCATGCAAACACCTACATGCAAACTCTTTCTCTCTCTCTTTCTCTCATATTTATTATCTCTCCATTTTCCATACTCCTATCATGCAGTGGAACAAATGTAACCTTGTTCTGCCCCTCCTTCTTGACACCTTCTTGTATCCTCAAAACTTGCACATAAGGCACTGCAAACAGAATATTCTGTGATCACAGCCAGCAGATTTGTCGGTTTATCTCCCTCCCCAGCCTCGCTTGACATTAACTTCCTCAGGTTTCATGTTAATGAAGGATCCTGTTCCTGCTTAATAGACGCTCATGCTCGGGTCTGCGCCAAAAATCAATTTCCAGTCTTTTGCACAGAGCATGTCTGCACTAGGCTCTCTTGGAGGAGTGGACACTGTGGTGTCAGAGGAAAAAAAGTCCATTATAGTAAGAGATCCAGAGATGAAGATAACAGATGAGAAAGAAGGAGAATAATGGAAGCAAGGAAAAAAGGCAAAGCCACAGGAGGCATTTATCACTGAGAAAGTGAGAAAGATACTACTAAGGAAGGTATGCAAGAAAAAGGGATAATAAAAGGAGAAAACAAGTGATTGATTGCATTGCATTAATCAGCAAACCAGATAATGTGATATGCATACAAAGAAATAAATAAAGAAGACAAAAATAAGAATCAGTAATGACACTCAGGATTTTCCAAGCAGTACCTAGAGTAGCTGTAGGTAGAAAAGGTGATGAGAACTTGAGAATTTGTCTTGGCCACAGGAGAGAGAGCAAAAACAGCGAGGAAAGAAAGACATATGTACAATGACAAATAACAGGCTCATGCCACTTAAAGGCAAAACAGTGGCATTCATTAAATATTTATCTTCTCCTCTTGAGATTCCAGTAATCTGCGTCATCATGTTGATGGGGTCAATCACTACTGTGGCCACAGCCAGCGGACACCAAAGAGATAGACAGGCAAATAGATAGATAGGAGAGAGAGAGAGAAGCCACAGTGAGACCTTTCCCTGTATGGGTTTGGAGTTTGTGCCCAGTTCTGTAGGCAAATCTCCAAACCTCTGTGTCCTCTGGAAAGGAGGACAGAAAAAAGGATTTGTGGTGTCTGAGGCGAGATTTTGGTGGTCACTGATCACTGTGTTGATGTGTCAGTATACAATTATGTCTTACATACAGTGCCAGTCAAAAGTTTGGACACACCTTCAAATTCAATGGGTTTTCTTTATTTTTATTAATTAAAAGTCAGTTCATGTCTTAAAGTAATGATGGATGTCATTCCTCTTTACTTATTTGAGAGTTTCTTGACATACTAGGGATTACTACAGTTGTGGAATAGGGCTATTTACTGTATTTTTTTATTATTTAGTATTTACTGTTTGATCTCAAACACATTAAGAAGGCAAGACATTGCACTAATTAACTTTTGATGAGGCACACCTATTAATTGAAAAGCATTCCAGGTGGCTACCTCGTGAAGCTGGTTAAGATAATGCCAATAGATTGCAAAGTGTCATCAAGGTAAACGCTGGCTACTTAGAAGAATCTAAAATAGGGGAAATTTCTTTTTAACATTTTTTTGTTTACCACATAATTCTATATTGGCAGCATGGTGGTGTAGTGATTAGCACTGTCGCCTCACAGCAAGAAGGTTCTGAGTTCGAGCCCAGTGGCTGACGAGGGCCTTTCTGTGTGGAGTTTGCATGTTCTCCCCGTGTCTGCATGGGTTTCCTCTGGGTGCTCTGGCTTTCCCCACGGTCCAAAGACATGCAGGTTAGGCTAATTGGTGGCTCTAAAGTGGTCATAGGTGTGAATGTGAGTGTGAATGATTGTTTGTTTGTCTCTATGTGTCAGCCCTGCGATGATGTGGTGACTTGTCCAGGGTGTACCCCACCTCTCGCCCATAGTCAGCTGGGATAGGCTCCAGCTTGCCCGCGACCCTGAACAGGATAAGTGGTTATGGATAACGAATGGATAATTCCATATGTTATTTCATAGTTTTAATGTCTTCAGTATTGTTCTACAATGTAGAAAATAGCCACAATACAAAAAACCCTGTTGTTCCATGAAACACCTTGACCGTGCGGCTTGGACACATCATCAGTGATGAACCCAGGGTCACCGGGTGTTTCAGGTCTTTCATCATCAGACACCCTCACCTGGGTGACCCAACCAGGGATAATCAGTCCCCAGTTTGTGTCCAAGCAGCGCGCTACTCCATGCATCTCCCATCTTGATCCACAGCCACCTTGAGGCTTTTTTGGCAGCCTCACTGATGTTTCTGGTGGCTCTTCTTTCTAGCAACCCTCTGATGCCAAGGAGCCTGAATGCCTGGTGCACAGATTGCTCTAGAAAATCCCTGCAGCCCACCTCGATTTGCTCACAGCGAGCCCTCCAGCCACTCTCTCTGCAGGCCTCTACCAGCTCCAGGTATTTGGCCTTCTTGCGTTCATGGGCCTCCTCCATCCAGTCTTCCCAGGGGACTGTAAGCTCCAGCAGCACTACTTGCTTAGTGCTACTCAGATGTTAAGACCAAGTCTGGCCTGAGTAATGTCCTTGCAATGTGCTCTGGGAACTTCAGCTGCCTCCCAAGGTCCACTTTCAACTGCCAGTCATGGGCTGTGGCTAGTAGCCCAGTTGAGACCTTGTGCGTCGCCTGAGGTTTTTCCCCTGCCCTAACGAAGATGGTGATGTTCCTTGATGGGAGCTGATGTTTCCTCTGCTGGATTCCAGTGCAGATGGCGTCAGCTACTGCCTTCAGCACCTGGTCATGGCACCAGGTGTACCTCATCTCATCTCATTATCTCTAGCCACTTTATCCTTCTACAGGGTCACAGGCAAGCTAGAGCCTATCCCAGCTGACTACGGGCGAAAGGCGGGGTACACCCTGGACAAGTC
>JAPEKL010000028.1:21537111-21548352 GCA_028877455.1 Bagre pinnimaculatus | reverse complement strand
CCATCTTTTCTGAAAGTATATTCCCAAGCAATGAATGGAACTATTCTGCCCTAGCGATGTATCAAAAAATAGACAGAAAGCAAACGGTTTAGATTGTGGATCTTTACTGAAGACTTCAAACTTACAGTATACAGATGTGTTCATCCTCGATTTCCGTAAATTAAAAGAAACAAATTAAGTATATCACTAAACTGAATAGCACACAGGCGAAAACGCAAGCTTGGCTGACCTGCTAGTAATGCTAAAACACAACACACAAGTTGTTCACTTTCTAAAGCCCATCACTTTACAAAACTATTAGCGTTCATTTCGTTGTCTAGCATACACAGAAAGTAAAACATAATTTACAGGTATAGCTACTACCGGAACCTAGCGAGACAGCACTCCATACAGCCAATCAATGACTGTATAGCCTACTGTATCCAACAAAAAACTAACGTCTCTGATTGATAACTAAAGCTTCTATGCTAGCGGAGCACGACTAGCATGGTAGTCTAGTTGCTGACCGACCAATATAAAAAATATTGATGATAAAGATAGCTGGGCTAAAAGAACAATTGAGTACCAAAATGCATTTAACATAGAAAGGACAAGACTGTGTTCTATCAGGTGAAAACAATTTGATCAACGTCTTTGCTCCAGCACGTTGCCTAATCAGAAGTTGAGCATTCAGAAGAATCATAACAGAAGAACGTCTCTCTCTGGGTGAAAATTCAAAATTCCGGGGGTGGGGTGGGGTGTGAAATAACGTAAATAACGGTAGGTAGATATGAGATGAGGGCTTAGTATCTCTGTAGATAGATAATTGAATTTCAAAAATGTGTTTTAATAAATAATTCTTTTTAAAATGGGGGCAACTGTGGTGGCAAGACATTTTTACGGTACAGTGGCAACTGCCACCTTTTGCCACCCCTTAAAACCGCGCCTGCCATGTGCTTTTAGATCGTCATTGCCATGTAATCTAGGAAATAAGCACTCAGCTCGCAGAGTATCTCCTGCCAATGCACATCGGCAAAAAGCACGTAGTGAGCGCTTTCTTAAAAACCTGAGGTGGAGGAACAGGATATGAGCTAGCAGATAGATCCACCAGCATGTGTGTTACTATCAAAGTGACATAATGAGCATAATTCCTGTTCATTTCCGACCCTTTTGCTATAAATTGTTGGCAAAATTTCAAATATTGGGTCCTCTGTGGTTCCCTGACAAACATCTTTAAATCCCGTTATGGTGTTGCGAAGATAACAGAAAACAGGAAATGAATGGCCATTCATCTTCTACAGCATTCACTGGACACAATATTGAAAAAAAATTATATTTTGGTGGATTAGATTTTTTTTTTCAATTGCAATTATGTGAATAACAAAACACACTGAACAGATCTAAAGAAAGACTAGGAGGCCTAGTGAATGGTGAGCAGACAGGCCACACATTAATCTCCATGTTGATACAAGCAGAGAGAAAGAACAACATAGGAAAACATTGCAACAAATATCATTTTCAGGCCATAAATCTATAAACAGACCAAAAATATAAACCGTCATTTTCTATTGCTCTGAGAACGCAATCAGTTCCAGTTAATTTCTAGCTCCATTTCCAGCTAACTGCCCTTAGTGACGAGTTCAGTTTATAGGCAGTGTACAAAGTTCGACTTTGGGACTGTAATGATCTGTCATGCAGGAAAATAATCTAATGTGTTGTTGCAAATTGTCCCTCACTTTGTTCAGCCTAGCTCATTTCCAGAGATGCTTTACGACTATCGACAGAAGTAAATGCCGCGAGCCCTTTGCTCTCTCCCTATCTCGTAAAAACCACACCTGTGTGCACACACACACCATTCATCATAGCTTCCTGTAATATTCGAGATGGTGCTCGACCCTTCGGGATGTTGTAATTACAGGAACAGAAATGTCACCCCACTCGGTTGTACTGGTGATAGATCACTCACAGCCATTATATAAATGCTGATTCCCATCAACACAGGCATTTGCTATGGGCTGCAGTGACTCACCCCTTCATCAAAACCTTGCGCTCTGATTCACTGCTAGAAATTGAATTGCATTTTTTACGCAGAGTGGAGACACAGGCTAGTGAATATACCTGTAGATGTATGGTAAACTCTAGTACAGGAAATTTGTTTGAGCTTATTTTTTTATTTGTAAAAGTTCAGGAGAACAAACTGGCAAAATTAGTTAACTTAATACAGTTGCCATAATATAGTTGTAACATTTATCGAGGACATATACACACTCACCGGTTACTTTATGAAGAACACCTGTACGCCGTCACGTTCAAGCTATTATACAGTCAGCTATTGATGTGGCAGCAGTGCAATGCATCAAGTCATGCAGAAACAGGTTAAGAGCTTCAGTTAATGTTCACATCAAAACATCAGAATGGAGACAAAATGTGATCCCAGTGACTTTGACCATAGCATGATTTTCACATCCAACAGTGAGACAGAGTGGTGTGTAAAACAAAAAGTATCCAGTGAGCAGCAGTTCTCTGGGTGGAAACACCTTGTTGATGAGAGCAGTCAGGGAAGAGGTCATGGGGAAGCCATGGCCTAATGGTTAGAGAAGCAGCTTTGGGACCAAATGTTTCCTGGTTCGATTCTCTGGACCAGCAGAACTGGCTGAAGTGCCCTTGAGTAAGGCACCTAATCCCCACCTGCTCTGGCAAGAGTGGTGGCATGCCTTGTATCTGCTTAGCCAAAGAAAAGCTGATGTAATCATCAGTTCGAGTGGTGCCCGACCGAAATGAAAAATGAGGGGAGAATGGCCAGATTGGTTCCAACTGACAGAAAGTTTGTGGCAACTCTTTACAAACTTTAGCAGAAAAGCAGCTTGGAAAACACAACATGCCAAGCCTTGAGACAGATCAGCTACAAACAGCAGAAATCTACACTGGGGGGCGTCGTGGCTCAGGTGGATAAGGCGCCATACCATAAATCCGGGGACCTGGGTTCGATTCCGACCCAAGGTCATTTCCCGATCCCTCCCCGTCTCTCTCTCCCGCTCATTTTCTGTCTCTACATGCTGTCCTATCCAATAAAGGTGCAAAAAGCCCAAAAAAATACATTAAAAAAAAAAAGAAATCTACACTGGGTTCCAAGAACAGGAATCAGAGGCTAGGGTGGGCACAGGCTCATTGAATCCGGACAGTTAATGATGGGAAAAAAACATCAGCTGATCTTTAGTACTCGTCAAACAGTGACATGATCTTACTAGAGGAAAATAAAATGAACAATTTTTCTGAAAAAGGAAAATCCCAGGTGTTCGCCTCACCCTGGACTACAGGCCTAACACTTATCAAAAACATTGCACAGATATTTTATATTTAAAATCCACTATTTCATAACTGTACAATTTTACCCCTTTTATTTTTTTTTTATAGTTTTTAATTTTATTTATTTTTTAAGGACCCTTCTGTAAATCACTTCTGTGACATTGGCACTCTCAATAAAGATCACTAAAAACAAGTGTTGCCAGGCAAAACAAACCTCGCCCGGTAGCACTTATGATGAATATAAAGGAAGACATTGCAAAAAAAAAAATAGGTACCCTATGGGTACATGTGGCTACTGCTTATAAATAAAATTGTTTTCTGATACTATGTCCATACAGTAAATATAGCATATATAAGGCAGTAGCCACAAAAATAAAGCATAATCCAAAAATGAGTTTAAAAAAAAAAAAAGACGTGAAATATACCAAGTGTCTGTACTTTATATTATTCTACTCTTTCCTCTTACAGTTTTTGAAACTGAAACCTCCAAACC
The DNA here is from genome assembly GCA_028877455.1 of Bagre pinnimaculatus. Taxonomy (NCBI): domain Eukaryota; kingdom Metazoa; phylum Chordata; class Actinopteri; order Siluriformes; family Ariidae; genus Bagre; species Bagre pinnimaculatus. The sequence continues at coordinate 21,544,574 of JAPEKL010000028.1, read as the reverse complement.
GAGGCTGACACACACACGCTGTCGCCATGACCCAAACTCTTATTTCATGGAAATGGCCCGGCGCTAGAGCTCAGTGGAACACACTTTCCCTCCAAGCATAAACGTGTCTGAAAGCGATTTCTTTAGTCTCGTCCATTTACTTTGAATGGTGAACCGAATTGTATACGCTCACCGGCCATTTTAATCAGAACACGTGTATGCGCAGTGCATGACTGTTACATTCTTACAGCACGGTGACGTAGTGGCCAGCGCCTCTATATGAGGCAGTAGATGCAACAAAAACGATTTTGACCTTTTTGGTGACCTTGACCAGATGACCCTCAAAATGTTGGAGGTTCTATTTGAGATCAATGCCTGTCTATCCTGAAAGTTTCATCAAGATTGATCCAGCCGTTTTCCCGTAATATCATTAACAAAAAAAAAACTGACCGAAAACAATACCTCACCCCGCTTACTCTTTAGAAGGCGAGGTAATAAAAATTTAAAAAATTGCAAATCTGTTACTGTAACACAAGTACTGTTGCTGTGTGGCAATCAGAACTGTGGTTAAAAGTCAAGTAAGTGCTCTGCAGTGTCCCTATTCCGCAAGATCTCATTTCTCAAAGTGCAGCCTGAAAAGAGCTGTTAAGGAGGACAGTACAGCATGTCTTGCTACTTAAGTCAGTGAGAGTCAAAGCTCCAGAAATTTATCATGTCTACACTGGCAACTTTCAGGAATCACTGCTTTAAACGAGTGAGACATGCACAGTGCTGGTTGTCTTTTACAAGTCGTCTTCGTCTAACCATCAATCACGCGTGAAAACAAGAAAGATAAATTACTCCCACCTTGTTTTCTCCTTCATCTAATATATGCAACAGCGTCACAGCACGGATCGTTTGGCAGCCTTGATCTGCATAATGAATAATCAGCTAATACAAGGAGGAGTTTCCATTCTATTGCATTCTATTACACCCGCTTAGTTTCCTGCTGACATCCCACCTTATTTAACTATCAATTATTTACAGCTTGCCAACTGCTGTAACTTTAACAAACAGCACAGCCTCATTGTAAACATGACAACGAAACCCTGGTCTCTGCAGACAGCAGCGTGGCTTGAGTCGGATATTTCTTGCAAACTGTCTTTTTGACTCTCGGTTTGCAGGGTGTGACTATAGATATCTGAAACCTGGCTTGGCATTTTGCCACGTAGACCACAACAGAAGTGAATAGGAATTTGCCCAAAATAAAAGCAATACCCCAGTGAGAACTTGTTTTGCTACTTTAGTGTTCGTGTGGTGCAGCACACTGCTAATAAATAGGCTCCCAGGCACAACTGTCCTCATTCTCTATCAGTCCTGCTGCTACAAAATGCAATTGGGGAGATTTAAAGAGGTAATAATGACAGAGCACTATGATGAGCTATTTTCCGTATACACTGATGGGTGCCATTAGCGTTACTAATGGAAACACTGGGACTGGCAAAGTTACACAAGAGCTTTAGTGTTAAACTCTTCAGAGCTACATAAAACTAACAGAATTCAATTCTGAAAGTCAGCAACGATGTTAATAATTTGGAATCATAGCCAGTGGACTAGGGAGTGTGTTTGTCTTTGGGGCTTGCCCTATCACAGCCTGTTGAAGACCGTCCACTATTTATAATGCACTATTTATATATCTGTAAATGTTTGGAATCGTTTACCCATTATATCAGAGAGCCTCAGATTCTAGCTTAATGCCTACTGAATCCGGCTAGTTAAGACAAACATGGGTCTCTCTCAATAGCAAGACTATAAAATACAAAGCTCTCCTGGCAACCAGAAAGAAATAACACATGTCTGCATTAATCTCCATTTATTAGTGCTGCCTTCTCTACCCACCATCAGCCATCTCATTATTCAGCAAAAGCAGAATGAAGCTCGTCACCATACGTCATCGCTTTGTTAATCGTTTGTGGAGACCTCTGCACCCTTTCGTGTGTGCGTAGATGGTAGATGTAGTGCTTTGTCTGTAGGTTAAATCTGCATAGCCATATAGCTATAATGGAGCAGGAAGGTAGATCGAGCATGCCGTCCTTCATTCCTCACACATAGACCGATTTCGGTGACACCATGATTGAGTTCTCCATTTCAGCTGCTCTCTCATGCTCTCTCTTTTTTCTTTTTTGATGTGTTGGTGGGTTTGCAGTGAAATAATTGAGTTGGTAATTTGCCACCACCCAGAGTAATGGTACAGTAAAGCTTGATACTCTGCTGAACTGATCTGCCTAGCCAGCATCTTTGGTACAAAAAGAAACGTGGACATTTCATTTAGTTCGTCAGTATGTTTATTCTTTTGCGATTTTATAAAAATGGGACTGCACTAAGGACAGCATCACTCCTATTTGACTTATGGTTGAACAGCCACATTAAAACAAATACTATTACATATAAAATCTTCCTTAGAAATACTTTTATAAAAGAAGCATTTTATTGCATTAAACAATTATTAGAAATGTATGGTTGTATAAAATTTTATTTATACATATATGCATTCTATATACTTTTGTAGAATGCTTTCAGAAATTATTTCGACATATTATCGTAAGACCTGTATTGGTGAAGCATAAGGAGTTGCTTTTTGAAGCGCGATAAAATTGCAAAACATTTATACATGGAATTTAACCAGAGTCCTTATACTTCTATTAGAAATGACTTTCAAGACAACAGGTTTTCTAATCTTTTCTTCATACAGTGGACAGAAATTAAGCTAGAAAAGCTTTTGCATGTAAATATTTACATTAAAATGACTCTACAAGCTATCAATATTAATGCAATGGGCATGTAATGATATATCATGCGATGATAAATCTTACTGCAAATTTATGAGGATTTCAATTGATGTATAAAAAAATACATCACGATTATTATCAGGCTGCATAATCTCGTAGTTTTTCCTGGCTGTAACTGCATTGTTTAGACAGCAGAGGGTACAATAACATGAATACAGGTGAGGTGACTTCACCAGAGGTAGAAGTAACATAGCTCTATTGCCACTAAAACACGCAAGCAGATCCAAAATGTGAAGAAAGTTGTTGTGTGATCGACTGTAGAAATAGATTTAACAAGAAATCTGAGCTCTCTTTTTACAAACACTGAAAGATAAAGAAAAGAGATCCAATGGAGGTAGTAGAAATGTTTGGAAATGTTTATTAAGAAAAGACCTATTCATTATTCCCTTTTTTTTCATTTTTAATAAAAGGTATATTTTAGTTAATAGGCTATTAGGTCTATATTTGACTCCAACCTTTACAAATATGGGTCAATAATAATTGTTGATAATTAAGAAAATTAAATAAAAGATGTTTTTTATTTAACAAAAGGAATATTTAAGTTGACAAAATAACAGGAAAAGAAATGTTGCGTTTTGTGGTAATAAGATTTTCTTTGTATAATGTTTTTCAAATATTATAGAAAAATCGATTCATGAACCCAATATCGTGAATCGAATCAAATCGTGAATTAGATGAATCATTACATGCCTATAATCCAGCATTCACTCCAGATGTGTGACAACCAACCTCATTTTAATTATGCTACTGAATAAATCAATCAATCAATGTAGTTATTCAGTTATGTAAAAAAGAAGTACAACCCTAAATTAAAAAATAGATGTATAAAAAGACGTTTTGGTGCCAGTGTGTAGGGGAACCATTTATGTGTTTTTACGAACAGAATGCCAATATCCAAACAACAGTCTACTTCAGAATACCCCCAAGAAGACCCATGTTTTGGTAAAAACATATTTTCTCTCTTAATTCCATAACTCTACACTGTTGTGTAGTGTTCTTGTCCCTTAACACATTCCTGCTAAACACCTCTTAGTGATACTTAGCGGCATTTACTTAATGGATGGGAACTGAAACCAATTTCCAGAAAGATAAGATGCAATATAAAAAGCCTCTATTCACTTTCAGTCCACAATGGCATAGCGTTAGGAAGTGAAATGTGTGGAGGATGATGAAGTTTTATTTATGTAATCCTGCATGACCTTTTCAACACTTTAGGCCTAGTTCCGTTCAACTCTTCCTACGCTTTTTATATTTAGTAGGAGCCTTGGGTTAAATCTACACTTACATTGGTGAGTTGTTGTTTTTTTTTTTTTAATCACATAACCTGCAGTGTAGGTTCATTCAATAAAATACAGAAGCATGTATACAAGGACCTAGGCTGCTGTGATATACAAATATTGTATTGTACCTACAAGTTATTACACTGCCATAATATCCAGTGATCCAGTTTATTCCAATTATATTATAATACCAGACCTGACAACTTTTATGAATTTTGCATAGGAGCCCTTCAATTTAATCACTGGAGTATGTTAGTATGAGTTGTCACTCAACAGTATGGAAATAAAGAAGTCTTTTTCTCCCCCAATAAAATGGGAGTTGAGCCACATATGAAACTGGAATGATTTGTGCAGATATTTGAAACTCTCCAATATTAATTGGACACTTCTTGAAAGCCCAGCCCACTTTTGGATCATCTCGTGCTCTCGACTCATGCAGGCTCCTGCAGTGTCAAGTGAAATTAAATAAAATTAGTGTGTGTTCAACTTATATTTGTTAGGATGCCTAAAAGAATCGGTTTTCAGCCAAAAGAGAAAAATAGGAAGGATTTTGACCCAAGAAGTTTAAACAGGCCGACAACAAAATATCAAATCAAACATTTTACAAATAATATTAATGATAGTTAGAAGGTGAATACCCAATCCCTGATCAGCGCAGTTCCCGATGCCCAATCCCTGATCAGCGCAGTTCCCGATGCCCAATCCCTGATCAGCAGAGTTCCCAATGCCCAATCAGCGCAGTTCCCAATGCCCAATCCCTGATCAACGCAGTTCCCAATACCCAATCCCTGATCAACACTGGGTATTGGGAACAATGTTGATCAGCGATTGGGTATTGGGAACAATCACTGATCAACATTTTTCACAATAGCCAATTTCTGATCAATATTGTCCCATTCTTATCGGTTCATTTCAAACTCTATTCTTAGCTATATTTGTGTGTGTGTGTGTGTGTGTGTGTGTGTGTGTGTGTGTGTGTGTATTGATGGTTAAAGCCATCAGCAAATCCAGCTTTCTTGTGTGTCCCATGTATAAGACCAGGAAATGGCAGTCTGAACTAATGAACTGTGCCACCACATGAGAATACGGTACTGAATGTGGCTTCAGCATCCATGCAGCCAATTACTCTATGAATTCATACTTACACACAAAACCTGAAATACGCTGTGTGTGTGTGTGTGTTTAAAGCACCAAGCTCAAGAGAGAACAGCCAAAACAGATGGTGAAAGAGAGCGAATAAAAGAGACCGAGAGAAAAATCTGCTAACAAGCATATGTACAGTTAAAGCAGGAGCCTCTCATGGATCTTGCAAGCAAACCTGGCAGGAAAGGCTTCTTAGATATGCACAGCACACTTGAGCAGGTTTCAAGAGAAGCGAACAAGCCTGTCCACCAGGAGGTGCTCTCCATACATTATTTATTATCCAATTAAGCTATTGACCCGTGCACACGCTCAGTGATAACGCTAGCAGTATGTACTTTTCCTTGTTGCCCCCATGGTACAATGAAGGGCAAGCTACTGCTTCCATACATTTAGTGTTTACTTAGGAAAGTGTATGCCCTGTATACCTTTAATTATTATATTCACCTTCACTGAATATGAACAATCGCAGACTCTGATTAGCTTAGTAGTAGAGTAGCCATCAACTCATATACCATGAGTAGAGAAAAACAAAATGGCGGAGCACTTTGCTGAACCAATCAAGGGCAAAAATTTTAAAAAATTAAAAAAATAAAATACGAAAAAGTTAAAAAATGTTGAATAAGAGTATTCAATAAGAACGTATCTGATTTTATTTTTCAAGAATTATAGTATTTTTCACAAATTGCTTCCGTCATTTCGTCGGTTTGTTTACATTCTAAGCGACAATGCTTTTGTCAGATGTTTTGTATAAAGTTTGTATTTATCGAATTTGCAAAAAATAAAATGCTGTGTTTCTCAAAACCCAGTGAATGCAGACAGAATAAAACAGTTATTCCACTCAATCTCATCGTACATGGCTTATAGCCAACTCGGTGCTACATGTCTCATCGGCTATCAGCTTATGTACGACTCGATTTCGTGGAATAACGGTCAATTAGCTTTTGGAGTAGTGGGTACTGAAGGATTAACCGTGTACTTTTGATCATTTTAAAAAGGTTTCCAGGTGAAATGTGCATAAAAAAAGGTGCAAAACATGTTCCCATAATGGTAGCACCTTAGTGATAAGGCAAGGGGTTTTTATTCTCAAAGTTATAAAAGTATTCGATAGTGAATCTACTACAACAATAATAATAATAATAATAATAATAATAATAAATAGTGTGCATGCATTTTTTGTGATTTTAGGTTCTCTGTGGATTGTCCAGAGAACTAGTCAGCTATCTGAAATGCATGATAAGTGATAAACTTTTTGGTTTTGTTTCCTTCATTTTATTTGTGTTGTTTGTCAGCCCTGGAAGTAAGTGTGCGCACGTGTGTGGTGTATTTAGTGAAACTCACCCAGTATCACACACACAGCTGCATGTCTCCTGGCCAGTAAAACGCCACTGATTCCCATCATCAAGCGATAATTTCACACCGACGACAAGTTTGTCTGGTCTTCCTCTCCACTTGGGTTATTCCTTATTCAGTATTGATGCTCCTAACGCTCATATAAAACATGTTTGAGAAGAGAAGCACGCGGGTTCAGAGCTGCACTTTTCACAGACAGCCAGGAGCACTGACAGAGTTGCAGTGGCGACGGACAGCGACTGAGCTTCTCGCGCGCATGCAAGAGCGTCTACAGAGCGCGAGATGAAATGAGACACATTCTAACCTTCACTGATTTGGGAAGAAAAAAAAAAGCGGCCGGTTTAGACTGGGGGCCAACAAGCAGCGTGCTGACTGCAAGGACTCACAGAAGCGCAAGCGGGTTGGGAGAGGAGGGAGGGAGGGAGAGAGAGAGAGAGAGAGAAGGGGGGGAGCACAGTAGGGTATACATTATTAATGCAGCTCATTAATACTACGCCTACACCTAAATCTAACCCCGACCTCAATCTCATTATTATTATTATTATTATTATTATTAATAATAATAATGGCAGCACTGGGTAGAGTGCATACCTCTGCCAAGCCACATGTCTGGATTTGCATCAAAATTTAATCAATTGTTCTTTGGCCCATAGCTCACCTTTCCTCAAAAGTTAATCAAAATCCATTCACTACTTTTTGAGTTACTTTGGGAACAAACACAAAAACAGAGCCAAAAACATAACCTGGCGGTGATACTACCACTATTATTACTGCTGTCCATCCATTATCCATAACAGCTTATCCTGTACAGGGTCGCAGGCGAGCTGGAGCCTATCCCAGCTGACTACGGGCGAAAGGCGGGGTACACCCTGGACAAGTCACC
>JAPEKL010000028.1:21041566-21052314 GCA_028877455.1 Bagre pinnimaculatus | reverse complement strand
ACACAGTTAACCACCTCAAATCCCCCACAACAGGTCAGATGGAACTGTGGGGGTAAAACCCTCTCAGCCCGCTCCCGCACAGCCTCTCTCAGCCTGCTCTCGTGCAGCCTCTCTCTCAGCCCGCTCCCATGCAGCCTCTCTCTCTCTCTCTTAGATTTGTCTGCCTGAAGTGTTTAGTACCTAAGTATCTAACCACATCTGTATTCTTTGTCTCTCTCCTTGGGTGTGAGATAAAGTATTTAAATATCAGTATTTAAATATCAAACACTATAAATGTGTTGGTAACAATGCAGAAAATCAATGTTTGGAGTTGCATTCAAACATGGCCACTCTGGACTGCATTCCCCAAATGCCACAGAGCTCTGCCTCTCTTGAATTCTAGAAGTGCACCTGTTCTATATCACGAGGCTAATTACTCTACTTAAGCTCTACTTAAGCTCGGCAAACACTCACCTCTGTGTGAAGTATTGTTCTGTGTCCTTGTGCCTGATCATACCAAGCCTTATTATTACTCTACCTGACGTTTCGTGTGTTTGACTCTCACTTACATTTATTTCTTGACTATGATTACTTGCCTGCCCTTTGATATCCTGTTTGCAAATTGACCAACCCTTGCCTGACCCTGACCACGTCTGCCACCTTACGATTAGGATTTGGACTACAGTTTGCAATGCACCTGCTCTCCCCTGCGACTGCATCTGTAAGTGCCTGCACCCTGACAGGATACTTTGTCTCAAATGGATACAGCAGAGGGGGCAAAGCAAACAGCTCTCAATGCACAGGGGTGTTTGTTAGGAGAACATCAACAGGTGTTGAGTGAGCTTAATACTCGTATGTCTCAACTAACTGCTGTTGTCTCATAGGCCCTCCTGACACCCTCCACATCTTCCACAAACACAACCACCATGATGCCTCAACCTGAGAAATACTCCAGGGAGGTTTCAGGGTGCAAGGGCTTCCTTCTTCAGTGCTCATTGCACTTCTCAACCCTCACCACCATGACTGAAGAGCAGAGGGTGACCCAATTCATTAACCTCCTCACCAGCAAGGCTATGAAATGTGCAAGCACCATCTGGGAATGTGATGGTGAGCATACTTCCTCCTATGATCACTTTGTGGAAATGCTTAAACGAGTCTTTGACCATCAGCCTGAAGGAGTAGAGGTTGGGGAGACACTGTTAATGATCTGACAGGGAGAGAAAAGAGTAGGAGAATATGCCCTAGAATTTCATACGCTAGCAGCTGGAAGTGGCTAGAATGAACCAGCACTGAAAGCAGTGTTCCGGCAGGGATTAAACCCCAAAGTGCTCATGGAACTGGCATGTCACAATGAACAACTCATGCTTGACTCACTTACTGATCTGGCTATAAAATTGGATCACCTGCTACAAAACCAGCCTTCAATTTGGCACACTCCCACCATCAATTTGTCCACCTCCACAGTCCCCACAACACCAGTGGAAATCTCCCATGCCCACACTCCATGTTCAGAAAGAGAAAGGAGACATCATGAGGGGTTATGTTTTTACTGTGGGGAGCCTGGTTACCTGGTTGCAACTTGTCCTGTTAGACCACCCAGACTTAGACGAGAGGGTGCCTGTCAGGCTGAAGCCAGTTCCACCAGCCCAGTGAGTCATAAAGGACTGGAGTCCAGGGGTCTCAGTTCAGAGACATGGCATGGAAGGAAGGGACCTAGGTAACATCAGCCTGACTGTAGTGGGGTTAATAACTTTGGAAATGGGAAAAGGACCAACAAACCTGGGTGCCAGCTTACAGGAGGGAGTTTGAAGGGGAAGGTTGGTGGTGGACAACATAAGCCCCTGTCCAGGACGATAGACTGGGGCTGGTGTGTGGCGTCAGTCTGCCTTCCTCTTATATAATTGGCTGGAATGTAGCAGATGATGCCTGGCATGTGCCCACACCCTGTGACAATGTCGAATGAATGCTTGGGCCGAAGAAAAATATGCCTCCTCCTCTTGTTTGGGGAAGAGAGGTGGCTGGTACCTGAGACAACACTGAAACAGGGTCAATCCAGTAGAGGACAAAGGGAGGCTATTGTGTGCATATTCAATCCAAGGCAGGGCCTGGCTCCATGAAGATGCATCACCCAAGATCAAGCACCATTGGGTGACCTCTAAGCTCTGATTAGTGCACTCTGTCTGTCTATTATTCTGAGAGTGGTAACCTGAGGAAAGACTAGGGGTGGCTCCGATGAGTTTACAGAATTTCTTCCAAAAGTGAACAGAGAACTGTGGGCCTTTGTCAGACATGATGTCCAGTAGCAGGCTGTGAATCCTGAAAACATTGTTAAGTAGTTCAGCAGTCTCTTTAGCAGATGGCAGCTTAGGGAGGGGGACAAAATGAGCTGCTTTAGAGAAATGGTCAACAGTAGTCAAGATACAGGTGTTACCCTTGGAACTGGGGAGACCGGTGACATAATCCATGGCAATGTGGGACCAGGGACAATGAGGTACAGGTAGTGGTCATAATAGACAGCCATGGGCTTGTTACCAGTCTTGTTTCTGGAACACATGTCACAGGCTGCCACAAAAGTCTTGACATCCTGCCACATAATTGGAAACCAGAAATATTACCTAAGGATGAAGAGGGTTTGGGCCACCCCAGGGTGACAGGCAAGAAGTGAACAGTGCCCCCACTGAAGCAACTGGGAATGTACGCAATGGGGAACAAACAGAACATTAGGTGGTCTGTTACCTGGACCTGGATCACTGGCCAGAGACTCCTGAACAACCTTCTCAATGTCAAACCAGGCGGCGGCCACTAGGCAGTGGGTGGGAAGGATAGGTTCAGCAGTGTCTTGCTGAGAGTCAGATGAGAACTGTCTGAAGAGGGAATCTGGCTTGGCATTCTTGTAGTCTGGTCTGATGGAAAGCAAAAAAGTTAAAGCGTGAAAGGAATAAGGACCACCTGGCTTGGTGCAAGTTAAGTCACTTAGCAGATTTGATGGACTCAAGGTTCTTATGGTCAGTCCATATGGTGAAAGGGGTCTCAGTCCCCTCTAACCAATGTCTCCATTCCTCCAGAGCCAACTTGATGGCCAATAGTTCCCGATCACCTATGCTATAGTTGCACTCAGCTGGAGTCAAGCGGTGTGAGAAAAATGCGCAAGGGTGCATCTTGCCATCCTTAGATGATCTCTGGGACAGGACTGCCCCTACTCCCATGTCAGAGGCATCCACCTGAAGCACAAACTAAGCTCCAGGTTCTGGGATGATAAAGATGGGTGCAGTGGAAAACTTGGTCTTGAGAGATGTGAATGCATTTTCAGCATGGTTGTTCCAGAGAAAGGGATGCTTGGAGGATGTGAGCTCTGTAAGAAGGGCAGCAATGGAGCTATAATTTCTGATAAACCTTCAATAAAAATTAGCAAACTCCAAGAAGTGTTGCAGCTCCCTGTGAAAGGAGGGAATGAGCCAGTCTGAGACTGCCTTGACCTTGTCTGGGTCCACTTGGATCTTACCTGGGGAAATGATGAAACCCAGAAATGAGATTGTGTGCTGAGAAATGTGGAACTCACATTTCTCAGCCTTAGCAAAAAGTTGGTTCTCTAGTTGCCACTGCAGAACTTGTCTGACATAGGACCGGTGAGTTTTAAGTGTGGGAGAAAGGATCAAGATGTCATTGAGGTATACGAAGACGAACTGGTTGATGAAATCTCGCAAGACATCATTGACCAGTGCTTGGAAGACAGCTGGTGCATTAGTGAGCCCAAATGGTAAGACCAAGTATTCATAGTACCCAGTGGGTGTATTGAAGGCCGTCTTCCACTTGTCCCCCTCCCTAATGTGCACCAGATGATAGGCGTTGTGGAGATCCAGCTTGAAGAAAAATTGAGCCCCTTGCAGCAGCTCAAAGGCTGTGGACATGCTACTGGGTAGCAGTTCTTGACAGTGATCTCATTTAAGCCTCAATAGTTGATGCATGGCCTGAGAGACTTGTCCTTCTTGACTATGAAAAAGAAACCTGCTCCTGCCGGAGATGATGAGGGATGGATGATGCCAGCCACAAGAGACTCTGATATATACTTGTGCATGGCCTCTCTCTTGGGGGTGAGAGGGAAAAGATGCAACCCCTGGGGGGAGTAGTACCAGGAAGCAGATCAATAGCACAATTATAAGGTTGATGAGGAGGGAGAGAAGTGGCCCGGGCCTTACTGAACACCTGACTAAGGTCCCGATATTCCACAGGGATGCTGGAAAGGTCGATGGACTCATCAGGACTGGTGACTTGGAGGGTGAGGGGACTCTTGGCAGAAGACAGGCAGGTGGCCAAGCAGCAGGTGCTCCAAAAAAGGACTGTAACATTACTCCAATTCAGATGGGGATTATGTAGACCAAGAAAGACCAAGAACAATAGACTCATAGGAGTTATTCATGGTGAAGAAAGAGAGAGATTCCATGTGGTTCCCCAAGACCTTAAGAGAGAGTGGCTCTGTGATATGGGAGACAGGACTGAGTTCAGTGCCATTGACTGCCCTGGTGGCTAGAGGGTAGTTTAACTTTTGTAGGCTGACCCCCAGCTCCTCTGCAAAGAAGGTCATGATGAAGCTTTGGTCTGCCCCAGAGTCAATGAGCGCCTTAACCGGGTGACAGTTGTTCTGAAAGATGATCTTAGTGGGAAGCACCGGCCTCTTGGCAGGGGAAAACTGTGTCAGTACACCCACATGTATCCCTGCTGCTACTGCTGGGCAGGCCCTTTTAATGGGCAATGAGAGATGAAATGTCTGGGTTTGCCACAGTAAAAGCAAGACCTGGTCTCACGGTGGTGCCTTCTCTCCTCGGGGGTGACCCGGGTTCTGCCTAACTGCATTGGCTCTGGTTCAGGGAAGCAGCAGCTTTGGATGAGGAAACAGTGACCTTAGGTTCAAACTTGAGGCTCCTTCTCAGGTTCTGTTGGTGTAACCAGGTATCTACCCAACTGGCTAGGTTCACGAGGCCATCCAGAGTCTCAAGGAGGTCGTGAGGGATAATCTCATCCAATATAGAACTGTTTAGTCCATGAACAAATGTGTCATACAGGGCACTGGCATTCCAGTCCACAGCTGCAGCCAAGGTATGAAACTCAATAGCATAGTCATAAACCAGCCAGCGGCCTTGCTTGAGCCCCATTAGTCACCTAGCTGCCTCCTTGCCCTTGGGTGACTGATCAAAAACCTTTTGCATCTCTTCAGAGAATTCCTTGTAGCTAGAACATCAGGGGGCCCTGACATCTCAAACTGCTGTTTCCCACTCCCAAGCTCTTCCAGTCAGAAGTGTGATAATATTGGCAACTTGAGAACTCTCTGAAGAGAAAGCAGACCATTGACAAGGAGCACTGGGAAAGGAATGACTGGCAGGTCCCAGGCTCTCCATCATAAGGCTGTGGGGCAGGCTGGCATGGCTCTTGGTGGGGTTGCAGAGTCAGAATGGCTGTTGGGATAATGGGTGAGCTGACTGACACAGGTGCTGGTTGTCTGGAGATATCATTTTGAAGGCTCTCCATCTGAGAGGAAACATTCTGCAGCGTGTCTGTGATGGCCATCATGCTCTGGTGGACAGCTGTGATCTCCTGCTGATGGTAACTCAAAATAGAGCCTTGTTTGGTCAATGCTGCTCTGACCACTTCAAAGTCTGCTGGGTCCATTCCTATTAGCAAGATTGTTCTGTCATGGGCCAAATGGCCATAAGTGCTGGCTAGCACAAGAAGAGGAGACCAGCAGCCAGCAAAAAAATTTGGAACGGAGAATTAGAGGAACAAGAGCTAATGCCAAACAGGAAGTGTAGAAGTCCCAGATGAGCACAAAAGCAGAAAAAAAGTCACTGAGTCCTGAATGCAACCCTGCAGCAGGGAAAAAAAAGAGTTCATAGTGTAAAACAAGAGTAAAGAGTCCAGAGTGCTCCCACGGCAAAAGAAATGTGCTCGCAGTCCCAAAAAACAAACGGAAAAAAGTAATCCAAAAGCGGGAGCAAAGTAATCCCAAAGCACACAGCAAAGTAGCAAAGGAATTGAGACCAAAGCCAAACTGGGCGAAAAACAGGCAAAACAACATAGCATGCGGTGAAGACAATCCTGTGCTAAGAGAATCTCCAAGTGGTATAATATAGAGCCGTAGATGAGCTGATGAAAGGCAGGTGTGCTGGCTGCAGTGCAGGAAAGGCTCAGAGAAAAACAGGGAGTGGAGTAAAAGACTGGATCAGGACCTAGACATTCCCGCCTGGCTCATGACAAATAGTAGGAGGTTCAGTGAGTTAAAACTGAATGTTTGGTAGAACCTTATAGTAAATACAAAGATGACAATATTTATGCATACAAACAGGATGGCTATTGGATATCTTGCTGATGGTCAGATCATCTTTTCAGAGTGGGCATATATAAGGCAAATACATTGGAGAGCTGATCTGACTTTGTGTGAAGTGCAAAATTGACTGATAATGCTTTATGAATCTAACATTGATATTGCCGACTACTACTTAAACAAATGAGATATTTTAATACAATAATGTTATTATAGACTTGGAATGGATTTGGATTAATTGCTGTCTGTGTAGCTTAGAAGCTTTGGTATGATGTTGCCTTTAATAGCCTCAAATAAGTTGTTTATCCTTATTTGTTAATTCCATTTGTTTTATTTATTTAGTATTTGGATGAAGAAGCCTATTTATGTTGAAGTGGGGGGAAGGGGTATAAATAGTGAACATCCACAAAATAGGCTTGTAAGAAATGAGAGGAGACTGATATGACTGCACTTGAATTCAGAAAATTTTGTCCCTGCATTGAGAAGGGGTCTCAGGTCATAACATGCATTTTTGAACCAATTCCACTGCTTCTTGCCAAATCAAAACAGCAACACCCTGAAATTAACCAGCAAATTATGCTTGTATCAGCAAGAAAACAGAGACTCTCATACTAAAAACCATACAGGCAAGTTGATTTCCTTTTACCCCACTGAATATACGGACCTTTGATGCTCTGCTTTCTACAGTTATATCAAACTTCAGTTATTTGCAGTTTACATGAGCTGGCAAAAAGTAGGTAGTTGCCACTAATATAATTTGTGAGGTCAGATTTCAGATGGATTACAACATTTATAAGGTATTGATGATTTTTTTTTTGCATACAAAACTATCCATCCATTATCTGTAACTGCTTATCCTGTTCAGGGTCGCTGGCAAGTTGGAGCCTATCCCAGCTGACTATGGGTGAGAGGCAGGATACACCCTGGACAAGTCGCCAGATCATCGCAGGGCTGACACATGGAGACAAACAACCATTCACGCTCACAGTCAATTTAGAGCCAGCAATTAGCTTAACCTGCATGTCTTTGGACTGTGGGGGAAACCGGATCACCCAGAGGAAACCCATGCAGACATGAGGAGAACATGCAAACTCCACACAGAAAGGCTCCTGTTGGCCACTGGGCTAAAACCCAGAACCTTCTTGCTGTGAGGCGACAGTGCTAACCACTACACCACTGTGCCGCCCATGCAAAATTAACATTTCATTAAATGGCAATGTCACATGTGCACCTGCTTGCACTAAATACTCCACTTCCCCGAATTCACAGTGGCCTTCAAATATGGCTGCCAAGGACTACAATAACCATCCTGCACCTCACTGCTCACAGTCTCCAGAGTTCTAATCACACACACACCTGAACTCAATCATGTCACAGTCACTCAGCCACAATAATTAAGGACTTCAGTTCTCTTAGTTCATTGTGAGGTATACATGCAGTTCCTTATGTCTGATTTCACCAAGCATTCTATTGTTGTTCTGCTGCTTCTGATTTGACTTTGCTTTTTATTTTGGACTTTGCCTTTTGATCTTTCCTCTGACATCCTGTTTGTGCCTCACCTGGTGATTGCCTGTTTTTTATTCTGTTTTCTGCCTCGTGATTTGGATTTGTCTGCCAGTTTGCCTGAATAAACCCTCTTTCAACTTTTGCATACATCTATTGCCTGCATTCCTGACAAACAAATGGCATTTCAACAGATTTTTTGGCTGTGATGGCACATGTCAGCTCTTCCTGGATTAGTATTTGAGAGCGGTTAGGGGAAGAAAAAAAAAACTTTGCCAAACATTGTGAGACACAGAGACCAAAGTGCATGCATTGGCTAGTAGTATATTCAGGTGATTTAAATGATCATGATCTGTCATCAGAAAACAACAAAAAAGGATCCAGAAAGTGGATATTAGGCCTGGCCCGTTTCCACTGCTTAATTTCTATGACTGTCTTGATGACTAGCCCAAATTACTCTGTAATATATTGGTAACATCTTATGTTAAGATTCCCTTCACAAAATATTGAACATAAACATGCCATGAACTTCAGCATTAATACATAATAATGTCAACAGAATATCTAACAATTTTTTTTTGTTTTTAATAATACAACAAAGAAGCTAAATAATCAACACCTGCATGAATTAGTGGAAATAAAAACAGTGAGCAAAATTAAGCCCACGATGATTATGAACAAACACATTATTTAATTAAGCAATAAAATTTAGAACTGAGCATGAGTAGTAAGTAAGGGTTAATGTACAGCAACCCAGATGGGAAGCGGAGGGGTCTTGAATCACCCTGAAGGGATTTATTTTGCAATAATGACTGGCTTGCTGTACATTATCCTGTTTTTTTACATGGCTACTTACTAAAGAAATTAATTATCAGGCACAAAATATAGATTTGTAAATAATTTTATTGAGCAAAGGAACACAGGCTTTATCAAAACAGCAGGTGATTTGGAGGTCTCATGAAAAAAATGACTAAATACATAAGATTTGGATTCAAAACTGCCATTGAAGATATCCATCCATTATCTGTAACCAGTTACTCTGTGCAGGGTCACGGGCAAGCTGGAGCCTATCCCAGCTGACTATGGGTGAGAGGCGGGGTACATCCTGGACAAGTCGTCAGATCATCGCAGGGCTGACACATAGAGACAAACAATCATTCACACTCACATTCACACCTATGGTCAAACTACAGCCAGCAATTAGCCTAACCTGCATGTCTTTGGACTGTGGGGGAAACCGGAGCATTCGGAGGAAACCCACGCAGACACAGAGAGAACATGCAAACTCCACAAAGAAAGGCCCCCATTGGCCGCTGAACTTGAACCTAGAACCTTCTTGCTGTGAGGTGGCAGTGCTAACCACTACACCACCGTGACACCCCCATTGAAGATATATATTTTATAAAACATTGCACAATTATTGCAGTACCAGTGTACACACCTACTGTGGAAACAGCAGCTTTCAAGAATACCACATATACAGCGCTGAGTAAAGTGGGAAATTTTCATCAAATTGTACTTTGATTGTGAAAACATTACTAGAATTAACAGTTCTGTGTGTCTATAGTAGAAGTGAATATTCTCCCACTGATATCTGCTCGAATAAGTAGACAGTTCTATTTCCTCTCAAAAGACTTTTGACAGTTTATTCACCTGCCGAATTTCCAAAATGTCCTTCTCAGAACAAACTAAAAAACATGGATTACCAGTAAGAAAACTTAAATTGCAGTCTTTCAAGGTCTTCCACAGTTACAAGGTCTACATTATTAAAAACAGTCCTGTTTATTGAAGAAGAAGAAGACTTTATTTGTCATGCATACAGTCAAGCACAGACTTAAGCACACAATGAAATTTGTCCTCTGCATTTAACCCATCTGAAGCAGTGAACACACATGCACACACACAATGAGCAATGAGCACATACTCAGAGCAGTAGACAGCTATGCTACAGTGCCCGGGGAGCAGTTGGGGGGTTAGGCGCCTTGCTCAAGGGCACTTCAGCCCAAGGCTGTCCCATGTTAACCTAACCACATGTCTTTGAACTGTGGGGGAAAACGGAGCGCCCGGAGAAATCCCATGCAGACATGGGGAGAACATGCAAACTCCACACAGAAAGGCCTCTGTTGGCTGCTGGGCTCAAACCCAGAACCTTCTTGCTATGAGGCAACAGTGCTAACCACTACACATTACACATTGTTCATTATACAAAATAGGTTTTACATAATTTTAACAACGTCTGTGGGTAACACTTTCCAATACTGTTCAATACCTCACAGGTAACTATGTGGGTACAAAACAGGAATGAATGACTAGTACTACATCAATAACTAAGCCATGAATACTGGATAATTACTCAATGAGTAAAAATAAAATAATGGTTTGGCAGACCATTATGAGTTAAACCATAATTGCTGAGTCTCATATACCTACTGAAGAACTACTATCTAACAACTGATTAATTACTACTGATATCAGCTCCTCAAACGTTGTCTTACTTACCTACTGAAGTAGAGTACCAGTCAAAAGTTTGGATACCCCTACTCATTCATAGGTTTTTCTGTATTTAGGACTATTTTCTACATTGTAGAACAATACTGAAGACATCAAAACTATGAAATAACATATGGAACATTATATGGATTGTTGTGAACAAAAAAGTGTTAAAAAATAAAATGTTTCATATTTTAGATTCTTCAAAGTAGCCAGTGTTTACCCTGATGACACTGCACACTATTGGCATTATCTTAACCAGCTTCATGAGGTAGTCACCTGGAATGCTTTTCAATTAACAGATGTGTCTCATCAAAAATTGTAATTAGTGCAATTTCTTGCCTTCTTAATGTGTTTGAGATCAAACAGTAAATAGTAAATAGTAAAAATACAGTAAATAGCCCTATTCCACAACTGTAGTAATCCATATTATCTCAAGAACCGCTCAACTAAGTAAAGA
>JAPEKL010000028.1:20981939-20993596 GCA_028877455.1 Bagre pinnimaculatus | reverse complement strand
AAATGTCTTGGAATGGCCTAATCAAAGCCCAGACCTCAATCCAATTGAGAATCTGTGGCATAATTTGAAGATTGCTGAACACCAATCCAACCCACCTAATTTAAAGGAGTTGGAGCAGTTTTGTCTTGAGCAATGGGCAAAAATCCCAGTGGCTAGATGTGCTAAGCTAATAGAGACATACCCCGAGAGACTTGCAGGTATAATTGTAGCAAAAGGTGGCTCTACAAAGTATTGACTTTGGGGGTTAATACCTATGCACACTCCAGATTTCTGTTTTTCATCTAATTATTGTTTGTGTCACAATAAAACAACAATTTGCACCTTTAAAGTTGTAGGCATATTGTGTAAATCAAATGGTACTAACCCCCCAAAAATCCATTTTAATTCCAGTTTAGAATGCGACAAACACCAAAGGGGATGAATACTTTTGCAAGGCACTGTATATGCAAGTTAATCAAAAGAATTTTAATTTAGGACTGGTTCACCATTTTGATAATGCGTGTCTAGTCAGTGGGACACTGTACATCAACTTATGTAAGAACAGCTTTAGTGAGACAAACCTGATCTATCCCTGTCTTATCCTAAGATCTTTATTGTTAGTGTCTACAATGTTCCAGTAAGTCAGTTCTGCCTTCTAATGTTTCGTTGTTGTTGTTTTTTCTTTTAGTATTGAGATACATGTCAAAAATCTTTGGCGGACTAATTGCAAAAACACTGCAGTTCTCGTGAAAAGAAATTAGGTTGAAAAAATTCTGGAGTATTTATACATTATAGGGTAGTCACACCAGAGGTGGAATGAGCCGGAATGGTGTTGGAATGAAAATTCTTCGTATATTCCGGGATATTCAAAGTGCATTCTAAAGATTCTGACTGCATTCTGAGTGCATTCCAAACATTCGGGCCCATTCTTGTGGCCGGCCTGAATGTTTTGCTCATGCTCAAAACACCTTGAGGTGCATTGGAAGAGGAGAAATATTGAACGGCATTCGAAGTGTATTCTAACTGCATTCTGACTGCATTCAAAATATTCTTACGACGTTCCAACAGCATTCGAAACATTCTGATCACGTTCGAGGGGAAAATCGAAATGGCAAGCCACTTCAAATCCTGCCAGAATGTCCCGAACATGCCTCGAATGAGCCAGAATGCCGTAGGAATGAATTTCTACAGCATTCAAGGCACCTTCTGATCAGACTTCGGGTGGTATTCGGGCAGCAATCGAACCGCACTTGTACGGCATTCAAAGTGCATTCTTAATATTCTTACTTCATTCTAACAGCATTCGAGGTATTCCTACTGTGTTCCAACTACATTTGAACTGCATTCGAAAGCTAATACACCCAGAATGTGCAAGAATCATTCGAGGCGGGTTTGAAGCGCATTCTAAGTATTCGAACAGCATTCTTACAAAGCTGTAAGAATGTTGGTCAGTTTGAAATTCCCACCCGAATGTGGCACAAATTTTTTAAAAAAATTTCATTCCGGCTGGTTCTGCTTGATTCCTGCTAATTCTGAATAAGTGTGACGGGGCCTTAAGTAATCTCCACAATTAAAACCTGGCCTGTTGTTTCCAGGTTTTACATAGTTTTACATAGTTCCAGGTTTTACATTTCAGTTTTACATAGTTCTTAACAAAACAAAATACTAGAGGAGAGTTAGCACCTAAATACAAGTTAATTGTTCATTTAAACAGAACCACACCCTAAAATGGCAACACGTTCACCTCACTCTACAAACAAGGCTAAACTTGACTATTCCAGTTGTGTGATTTTCTAGATACACTTTACACAGAGAAAAACAAAATACAAAACATGAAATTTACTCACACTGTCTTGGCTTAGCTACTGGCTATTTCGGCTGCACATTTGGCTTGAAAAACAAAACAAAACAGAGGAATAGCATGCTAATTGACATGGGAGAAATAGTTTTAACCAGTGGAGAACTGTTACTATTCGAGCTGGGACTTCAGCTCAGCCAAAACTTAGCCAGACACACCAAAAAAGCAACAGAGCAAAGGATTTTGCAAGGGATTAGTGGCAGGCTGCCAGGTAGCTCCACTGAGTGTAGTTGTCGATGTTGATTTTAAGAGTAACTAAGTAAATTACATAGGGAAATGCATACTTAAGTCTGAGTGAAAAATACTGGGGCGATTGTGTGTAACCGACTATAAGAAGTCACTTACTCTAATAATAACTTAAAGTATAGATGATGCAGAGGAGGCCAAGAGTTGATCTGTCAGCATTTATTCTGGAAAACAATGAATGACAGGGCTATCAACACACAGACAGGGGAAAGAATTCTGTCATCCACCTTTCCAGACATCCCAAGCATGATAAAGAAAAAAAAATACATACTGTAGGCTACATACTGTTCAGTAGGCTGGCTATTGTGTGAGATAAAAAAGACTATACAGTAATAGTTGTGCACTTAATATTGATCGTATAGTGTAGTTTACAATGTACCATAAATAAAATAAATCATACAGTAATGAATGAAATGTTTGACAGATCTTAAGAGTTTTAACATAGTCAGACAAACATACCTGGAAAATAATAAATGACAAGGCTATCAACACACAGAGACAGAGGAAAGAATTCTGGCATCCCTACAACATAATATACCAGTTAGTACCCAGCCAAATGGCTACTCACATAAACACTACTTTTCTCAGGGAATTTCACTCACAAAGAACTGGAAACAAGAGGTTTCAACTGTGATACGTGGAACGTGGGGTGAATGCGTTGCATGGTGAGTGGTAATGCCAGTTTGACGGAACATGGATTGATTACCTTTCTGATGAGGAAGGGTCCTACATATCTGGGGGCCTGTTCTGAGAGGCAGATGGCGCATAGAGAGCATGACTCGCTGCCCCACCCTGTTGGTGGGCGCCTCAGAGAGGCATTTGTCGGCCTACCTCTTGGATGCTAGGGTGGAGTGTAGGAGTCTTCTCCGGGACAACACCCACGCCCTCCTGCAGTGGCGTATGAAGGTCTGGGCTGAGAGTACGGCAACCTCCTCCTCTTGGTTGGGGAAGAGTGGTGGTTGGTAGCCTAGGGAGCATTGGAAGGGTGAGAGACCTGTGGCAGATGAAAGCAGAGTGTTGTGAGCATATTCAACCCAAGGTAGGTACTTACTCAAGAACCGGCATCCCTGGACGCCATGCACCTGAGTGCCACTTCCAAGTCTTGATTTTCCCATTCCGCCTGGCCATTGGTTTGAGGGTGGAATCCTGATGAGAGACTACAGGAGGCCCCAATGAGTTTGCAGAAGGCCCGCCAGAACTGCGCAGTGAATTGAGGACCCCGGTCAGAGACGATGTCAGAGGGGAGTCTGTGTATGTGGAAGATGTGGAGGATGAGTAGTTCGGCAGTTTCTTTAGCTGTGGGAAGCTTGGGCAGAGGGATGAAGTGGACTGACTTAGAGAAACAGTCAATGTCTGTGAGAATGCATGTGTTGCCACTTGAGTTGGGGAGTCCTGTGACGAAGTCCAGGGTGATGTGTGACCAGGGTCAATGAGGAGTCGGGAGGGGTCTCAGCAAGCCAGCAGAGGGTCAATTGGCTATCTTGTTCTGGGCACACATGTTGCAGGCTGCCACGAACTCCTGGATGTCTCCCTTGATCGATGGCCACCAGAAGCATTGTTGAATGAGTGTCAGGGTTCGAGCAGCTCCTGGATGACAAGCCAACTTGGAGTCATGACCTCACTGCAGCACCTGGGTTCGCACAGAACAGGGAAAAAACAGATGGTTACGTGGTATATTGCTAGAGTTACCAGCCCCGGGGTCCTGCTCCAAGGCCTTCTGCTCTAACGTCTCTACCTCAAGTAGGGTGGCCCCCACCAGACAGCATGGGGGGAGGATGGTTTCAGGCATTCTAAACTCCTTCTGGCGGGAAGAAAATATCCTGGACAGGGCATCAGGTTTGCCGTTCTTAGAGCCTGGGTGGTAGGAGAGCGTGAACTGGAACCGTGAGAACCGGAACCTCCTCTCCATCTCCCGCCTTGTCCGTCAAACCCATGCAGGTAGACCAGGTTCGGGTGTCAGCTGAAGAATGACCGCGCCGGCAGAGTACAGGGGCCTGCTTCTACTGTGGTCAGCTGGGACACATCTGCCGAGCCTGCCCGTTAAAAGGATGAGCCCACCAGTGAATCAAGGGGCCCTGGTGGGCAACACTCGAAACCAGCCCCCCGCTGATCGACCATTACTCCCTGTCATCATCATCCTTGACAACCAGCATCACCACCTCCAGGCCCTCGTCGACTCAGGGGCAGACAGGAACCTGATCTGCTCCGCCACCGCCAAGCATCTGGGAATCCCGCTACTCACTCTCAACGTTCCTCTCACCATCCTGACACTCAGTGGCACTGGCTTGACTACCATCACCCACCTCACCACCCCACTCACCCTGAGGATTTCTGGTAATCATTCTGAAACCATCCAACTTCACGTCATGAATGACCCCACATACCCATCGTTCTAGGATTACCTTGGTTCATGCAGCACAACCCCCACCTAAACTGGGCCGACAACACCATCTTAGGCTGGAGCCAGTCCTGCCTAGCTTCTTGCCTGAACTCCACTCTGCCTCCCACCAAGCCACCGCAGCCTTCAGCCAGTGACTTTCCTGACCTCTCTCATGTGCATCTGGAATACTTGGATCTAAAGCTTGTCTTCAGTAAGACCCGAGCAGTGTCCCTCCCTCCTCACAGACCCTATGACTGTGGAATCGACCTCTTGCCCGGGACGGCGCCACCCAAAGGATGACTCTACTTTCTCTCTCCCATTGAAAGGCAAGCCATGGAGAAGTACATTTCCGAGTCCTTGGCAGCTGGGATCATCCGCCCTTCCTCCTCCCCAGCAGGGGCAGGATTCACTTTGTGGAGAAAAAAGACAAGTCGCTCAGCCCCTGCATTGATTATCGAGGTCTCAACACCATCATGGTCAAGAACTGCTACCCACTACTGCTCATGACCACGGCCTTTGAACTACTCCAGGGAGCCAAGGTATTTACCAAGCTGGATCTATGTAATGCCTACCATCTCATCGGGATCAGGGAGGGAGATGAGTGGAAGATGGCCTTTAACACCACCACGGGTCACTACGAGTACCTCGTAGTCCCCTTCACCTGACCAATGCTCCCGCAGTCTTCCAGGCACTCGTGAACGACGCCTTAAGGGACTATCTTCACATCTTCATTTTCATGTACCTGGATGACATCCTGATCTTCTCCCGCTCTCTGGAGGAACATCGGGGTCACGTCCGGCAGGTCCTCCAGCACCTGTTGGAGAATAAGCTGTTTGTCAAGGCAGAAAAAAGTGAGTTCCACCAGAGCTCTGTCTCATTTCTGGGGTTCATCATCTCCCCAGTGAGGATACAGATGGACCCCCTCAAGCTTGAGGCAGTCACTGACTGGCCCACCCCATCCTCACAGTGGGAGCTCCGGCATTTTCTGGGGTTCGCTAATTTCTACAGGCGCTTCATCCGCGACTTCAGCACGGTGGCCGGACCTCTCACGGCATTGACCTCAATCAAGAGCCCGTTCAAGTGGGGGAGGAAGCAGAGAAAGCCTTCTCCATGCTCAAACACAAATTCACCACAGCACCCATCCTCACCATACCCAACCCAGCCAAGCAGTTCATTGTGGAAGTCAACGCTTCCAAGTCCGGGGTCAGAGCAGTTCTCTCCCAGAGGGCCAATGATAACAAGGTCCACCCCTGCTCCTTCTTCTCTCGCCGGCTGTCCCCTGCTGAGTGGAACTATGGCATTGGCGACAGAGAGCTGTTGGCCATCAAGCTGGCCTTGGAGGAGTGGAGACACTGGCTCAAGGGGTTGGATCTCCCCTTCATTGTCTGGACCAACCACAAAAATCTAGAATACCTCAAGTCCGCCAAATGTCTCAACTCACGTCAAGCCCGATGGTCTGTCTTCTTCTCCCGGTTCCGGTTCACGCTCTCCTACCACCCAGGCTCTAAGAACGGCAAACCTGATGCCCTGTCCAGGATATTTTCTTCCCGCCAGGAGGAGTCTAGAATGCCCAAAACCATCCTCCCCCCATGCTGTCTGGTGGGGGCTGCCCTACTTGAGGTAGAGATGTTGGTGCAGAAGGCCCTGGAGCAGGACCCCAGGGCTGGTAACTCTAGCAATATACCACGTAACCATCTGTTTTTTCCCTGTTCTGTGTGAACCCAGGTGCTGCAGTGGGGTCATGGCTCCAAGTTGGCTTGTCACCCGGGAGCTGCTCGAACCCTGGCACTCATTCAACAATGCTTCTGGTGGCCATCGATCAAGGAAGATGTCCAGGAATTCGTGGCAGCCTGTGACATGTGTGCCTGGAACAAGACAGCCAATCGACACCCTGCCGGCTTTCTGAGACCCCTCCCGACTCCTCGTCGATCCTGGTCACACATCGCCCTGGACTTTGTCACAGGACTCCCCAACTCAGGTGGCAATACATGCATTCTCAGTCACTGACCATTTCTCTAAGTCAGTCCACTTCATCCCTCTGCCCAAGCTTCCCACAGCTAAAGAAACTGCCGAACTACTCATCTTCCACATCTTCTGCATACACGGACTCCCCTCTGACATTGTCTCCGACCAGGGTCCTCAATTCACTGCGCAGTTCTGGAGGGTCTTCTGCAAACTCGTTGGTGCCACCTGTAGTCTCTCATCAGGATTCCACCCTCAAACCAATGGCCAGGCAGAACAGGCAAATCAAGACTTGGAACCGGCACTCAGGTGCATGGCGTCCAGGGATGCCGGTTCTTGGAGTAAGTAGCTACCTTGGATTGAATATGTTCACAATGCTCTGCCTTCATCTGCCACAGATCTCTCGCCCTTCCAGTGCTCCCTAGGCTACCAACCACCACTCTTCCCCAAACAAGAGGAGGAGGCCACCATACCCTCAGCCCAGACCTTTATATGCCGCTGCAGGAGGATCTGAGCATTGGCCCAGAGAAGACTCCTATGTTCCACCCTAGCATCCAAGAGGCAGGCTAACAAACACCACTCTAAGGTGCCTACCTACTGGGTGGGGCAGCGAGTCATGCTCTCCATGTGCCATCTGCCTCTCAGAACCATCTCCTGCAAGCTGGTTCCCAGATATGTAGGACCCTTCCTCGTCAGTAAGGTAATCAATCCATATTCCGTCAAACTGGCATTACCACTCACCATGCGACCCGTTCACCCCACATTTCCACGTATTACAGTTGAAACCTCTGGTCTCCAGTTTTTTGGACTTCATCTTAGAGGTTCATCTTAGACCCAACCCTCATCACTGACTTCCACCGCCAACACCCTGACGCTCTTCCTAAAGTGCCTGGAGGTGCTCGCTGAAGGGGGGGTACTGTCATGCTCCACCCCAAACATTCGCTCCTGAGCTTGCGGATCTCCCACGTCAGCTCAGATCCGGATCCAGGATGTGAATTCCATCCTGCCTGCTTCCCTGTTCAGCGAGCACTCACCTGCATTCACTTCCTGATCATCACCACTGCCTTTTTAAACACCGTTCTCAGCCACAGACAGTGCCAGAATGTCTCGTATGTAGACTCTAGCCATTTTTTGCCTCAAGAGTTTTTCCATGGCTTTGCCTGCCTCGTTTTTTAAGTCAAGTTTCATGTTTTGAATTTCCCTCCGGGGATTAATAAAGTGATTATGATTTCTTTTTATACCTGGACTATTTTCATTATTGTTTCTTAATCAGTTTTGTTTACATTTTTGCCACACTCTTTTCTGGATTAAACCCACTACGCTTCTTGGATTACTGTCTGTGTGCATGTTCTGTTTTTGGGTCCTAATTCACCACACCTCCAGCAACCCTAACATGTTCACTGTCACTCTCACTGGAGTATGCTGAGTTATAAATATTGAGCATGCTGGACTTTACACACTCCACAATGTGTGATTCATATTTTAAAATGTATGCTCTATTCCTTTGAAAATTTCTGCAGCTAAATCTGTTTCATGACATGTCTACTTATAACTATGTTCAACTCTAGGGTATACTCTGGATGAAAATCTGGGACATTCATTTCAAACCACAACTTGGAAACCCAGTGTATTGGTTTGCACTTCATATTTAAATCATTACCTTTGTATTGGACTCATCTATAACATATTTTAAAGTTTGTTTTGCCAATATAACTTTAACCCAGAAGTAAAAGTAATTTCATCTCATTTTTTAACTCAGCTGGACTAAAGTGCTATAATTTTTTTCAGTTCTTTTTTTTAATCAAAGTATGCAAATTAAAGTCCATCCAACTCTACCAAGTGAATTTCAACTGAGTGTCAATCCTCAATCCAAAGACCCTTAAGAGTAACAAAAAATGTGTATTTTCCTTGCATTTTTATAAATGAAGGAGTACCCAAAGTAAATTGCAAGAAACTTTAAATGCATGTAATAAAGAAACAGACAGATATCGGGCATTAGAAAGTTTTCACCAGATTCTGTTATTATTTATCCAAGTTTGGTCTGTTTTGAATATGACTTGTTTCAAGTTACCTGAGATGTTCGTGCACCCTGAACAATCCTGTATAAGTAACCCCAGAACCCTCTCCAGCTCATGTAATCCTAGCCTATCTAATTTGTAAATGACACACTATTCTAAATAACCGACTGTTTACAATGAATAAAGGCAAGAGATTGAATAAAAGTGTAGATGAAAATAGCATTAAAAATTCTACTTCATATAATATTTTTGTTGTTCACCAAGCCCAGCATACGTTCCTCAAGTCTAACAAATAACAGAGTAAAATGGGGTTAATTTAGTGCTATCATATCATTCTTCTTTGTCTCACACCAGCTGCCTATTAATTAATTTTTAGGGCACTTTAGTTTCAATCATCTTATTGAAAACATGCTACCTGAAGAAACATACAGCCTTCACACAGAGACTGATTGTTTTTCAATGAAGCTTAAATGAATATGGGGTATCCATGATGACAGGCAAGATTATGATGCCATATGTATTAAAATATTACAGCCTTTTCCCATAGTCCTTCCACAGCCTTTAAAAAAAAGCAACCATAAACCCATTAATTATTATATATGAAATATAAGATTATTTTGCCATCTGTGTTATTCAGCTTTTGAAATCAAATTGAACACTAAATGGACCGGAAACAGCCAAAAATTATATATTTTTCCTAAAAAAACAAAGAAAAGATTAAAAACCTCATTATGCTACACAAATGCCATGAACCTATCAGAGAATCTGTAGCCTAATGATCTTTTACCTTTTATCAACATAAATGGTGCACCATGAGAACAGAGCTATTTCTTTTATTGAAGTCAATCATTTTGAAAACCTGAAATGAAGAACGAACTCTCAATACATTTTCTTACAGAATGCTCCACCATCACCTTTTGAAGCACAGCTACAGGCTAAATTATCCAGACCTGTATATGTCAAAGGAAAATCCATACATGTGGCTCTCAGTGAGAACTCAGTCAAGTCAAAACTCAAATTAAGATTGAAGTTACTGAATAAGAAGTGCAAACTATAAGTTATAATGTAGGCTATACCTGTTTCTATGTTTTAAATAAATAAATAAATATTGAGGAACCTAGCTTTGCAATGAAGGCTCTTTATTTGGCCATTTTCTCTCAAACCATAAAACAATATTTTTTTTGAGACAGTAAAATGGCAACTAAAACCGGAATGGGATGATTGGTTGGAAATATGGCCTCAGTTCACCAAAAAATCTAATTAAGCTTGGTGAACAATGTATATCCTAGTAAAAGGATTGAAGAAGAAGAAGGACATCCAGTACCTCACATTTCCCTGGCTGACTCCTATAGATGAACAATCTATACTCTTTGTGTAGAATGCTCCTTGGTCATGATGAATGAGAACTATTTTACATACAGTACCAGTCACAAGTTTGGACACACCTACTCATTCATAGGTTTTTCTGTACTTTGACTATTTTCTCCATTGTAGAACGATAAGTGGTGTAAGTGGTCTCCTCACAGCAAGAAGGTTCTGGGTTTGAGTCCAGCAGCCAGCGGGGGCCTTTCTGTGCGGAGCTTGCATGTTCTCCCTGTGTCTGCGTGGGTTTCCTCCGGGTGCTCCAGTTTCCCCCACAGTTCAAAGACATGCGGTTAGGTTAATATGGGACGGCCTTGGGTTGAGGTGCCCTTGAGCAAGGCACCTAACTCCCAACTACTCCCCGGGCGCTGTTAGCATGGCTGCCCACTGTTCTGGGTATGTGTGTGTGCTCATTGCTCATGTGTATGTGCATGTATGTGTTCACTGCTTCAGATGGGTTAAATGCAGAGAGGAATTTCACAAGTGTGTGTTGAATAAAGTTGTGCTTTCTTTCTTTGCTTTCTTTTTTTCTTTTGATACTGAAGACATCAAAACTATGAAATAACAACTAAGAGAAATAACAGTCCATCATTACTTTGACATGAAGTTTTTTTTTTTTAAATTAATACAAATAAAGAAAAAGCATTGAATTAAAAGGTGAGTCCAAACATTTGACTGGTACACATTTGGATGTGCAAAGTTCTCTCCGAGAAAATAGTAAATTGCAACAATGGCGTCCCAAGGACAGTGCAAATGAGGAATTTTCTTTCAAGAATATTAGTTCGTTTACTTTTTACACATTCTTTATGAAATGTCAATAAGTATAAAATATTCTTGCTAGAGGAAAGGTAAGTAGTTTTCCAGATTGATTTAATGGAAAATTCCATCCACATTTTTTTATGTGGTCATTTTGCTCATTTTAAATAAGGGTGTAAATAATTATGCTTGGTGCACATTGTCTAAGATAAAATTCTTTCAGATTTCTTATTTTGCAGGTACTATGATGTATGTTAGTAATTATTCTTTACAAAATGTTTTCTGCACTCCAGCCCACTGAACTGTCAAGTCATTCTAATATTACGATATTACGTATATGTGCATCAGTGGGAGGGAAAAGCTTCTGCTGTCATTGACCTCGATGCTTAAGTACAACTCAGGTTTTCACAATACACACGCAAGAGGAAAAGGGAACCGGCATATTATTGGAAAGCACATATCAGGTACTGTTCATTATTAACCTAGCAGATAACGTGTAGGCAAACCTCTCCAGAAAGTCTTAAATATTTTAGCCAAGTAGAAGATCAGGCAGCTGCTGTAGACTTTTATTATTAATTAATGTCTAATACTGCAGTCTTGTCAGTGGTAGCATGGAGGAAGTTGATGTATCTAACTGGTTTAGGTTGAGTTTGTTCATCTAACAAGTTATGCTCATACAGTCATTATTATGAATTGACATCAAGCACTGTTGTCATATGTACATATGCACTGCAGGTCTTCACTTTATCCATGTCACTAAAAAGCAGACAGTGCAGATTTTTATATCTCTATACTGAGATGAATTTTAAGCCACTCTGCATTCATCTTAGATATAGCATCGATATTTTAAATATTGGCACTAAGATCTAACTTTAATTTAATAACATTCACATCTCCATCCTTTATTCTATCCATATTCACTGGATATGAGCAATTGTGCACTCTGATTGGCTACTCTACTACTAGTCTATCAGCTTATACCATGAGTAGAGAAAAACAAAATGGCAGAGTGCATCAAGTCAGTGTGGCAGCGGGGGCGTGGTCAGGCATCTGTCTGCGACCGGAGGGCGGAGTCAGGGGAGGTAAGTGGCAGAAT
>JAPEKL010000028.1:20735673-20748643 GCA_028877455.1 Bagre pinnimaculatus | reverse complement strand
TACTTGTACGCAATATAGGTACTACAGGAGTGTGTTGCAATACAGGACTATGACACAATTTGTACGATATGGCGGGCAATCAGTGTTCCCCCGAACACATTGGACTAAGTTTTGTTTGCATTCGAAAATCACTTTTCTCCCCATTTTCCATTAGTTTGTGGTGTTTTGAAGTTCAGGAGATGCTTTGGTCCTCAGATGTGTTTTTGTTTACTGTTTGATTGTGGTTGCTATATTGTAAACTAACGTGTATATAATACACATAACACCCAGGTCTTTAAAGGGGTTTCTGTGGATCTTTGTACTCTAAATGATTCTGCTGGAAGAGAAGAGCAGGGAGGATTGAGAATCAAGTGGCTGTGGTTTGTTTACACCCGATACTAAAACTTGTAGCATCCTAGCCACCATCGCAAAGATGTGTACAATAAAAAACAAAAATGCCTAATTACCCAGGCATAAACAATACATGATTTATCTTGTAGTCTCTTGATCCTCAGATCTTTAACCCAGCCACATATAAAAAGTTGTATGCCTCCATACTCTTCCAGGTTTTCATCTATTTGTCCATGTAGAATGATGTCTGCAGTAACAGTTAGTTTGAGATGTCGGGGAACTCAATGGATGGATAATTTTCCAACTCATAGGAAAAATCCTTCTTTTTTGACGTGTAAGGATCTATCCCATTGCAAAGAGCAACTTTCTGAAGGTCTCTTTACCATGCATTGCCCTCCAAACTGCAGAAATAGTCAGAGACAGTTTCACTGGCTTTTTACAAAACGGCAGCAAAACTGGTTGTGGTTCTGGTTGGCTACTGCATAAATTCCACAGACAGGATGTAACATGTCGGTACAAGTTGAGTGAGTGGGATATTCATTTTTGAACAGGGATTTTTGGATGACATTACCCAGATCAACTTTCTGCAGTCTGGAATTGGTTTGCCTGATCACCACTTCATTCACCAGAAGTAAACTCATAAGCAAAAGTCATGTGACTGAAAACAACCTATACCACTGATTTTCTTTTCAGTCTGATACCAAGTTATATTAGAGTTAGTATCCTGATAGATACCTATATTTTTAGAAGTTTTCTTGTGTAGGGAAAAACAGGAAATATTTATAATTTTATGATCAAATTTGTAAATGCAGACATCATAAGTTGTACCTAAAAGCTTTGGCACTACTAGATCTATGAAAAACTATAAAATATCAGACTTCATTTTGTTTTTTATGTTTAATAGCAACAATGATAAAAACACAGGAGTTATTCTTCACGTAAATAGGTTAAAAATGTTCAACACATATCTTCACATAGACTGAGATTTTGGGTAATTGCCCTTTCGATAAAAGTAATGCATTTGTGCTGAAATGATAACTGACAAGCATTATAGTCACCTCTGTGACACTGCGTGCAGAAATGTTCCACAGTGGCACTGCTTCTGGGTATCACATTGCATAGTCCATCAGGACCAAAATAAAGTGATGCCCTCATGCAGACTGGTCTAATGGTCTGATGAAATCCATCCCAATTCTTTCAAAGGGGGTCTCAATTAGGGGAAGAGGGCACAAAGGTGCCTTTGGCATGGCAACCAGCCTCACCAACTGGCATTTGTGGCATGCTGTACACCACCTACAGACATCCCTGTGAATCCCAGGCCAATAAAAATGGGCCATGAGATGGGCTAGTGGTTTTTTTTTTTCCTTCTCCTCTTTTCCCCCACCTGAGGTGTCTGGCCACAGGGATATAATGAGCTGCATGGAATGAGTTCCCTACAGCTCTTTGGGATTAACATTGAGTCTTTTTTCCCCCATTGGTTAGGTGTCCTATGCCACTCAGTACTTGATTGTCCTATGTAACATTTGGCTAGAGGAGTTGACCATCAACTATTCTCACTTGGTCAAAAGCACTACGCAAAGTCTTGCCTCACACTTGCTCCAAAGGGCAATCCTCTAGGGAATTCCTTAAAGAGAGGGGAGGGCAGGGGTGCTCCCCCTGTGTCACTGTGATGCAAGGCTGATGTAGATGGCTCTGAGAGGTCTTCCCCAGCTAATGTTACACCGGGATCTCCCCATGATGTGCTGCTGCAGGACCCACCCACCGCTATGCACTCCATTAAATTCCTAAACCCAGGCCAATCAGTTCCCAGAATTAGTGGGTGGGTGAGGCATGGGTTAACCACCACCTCTACACTATATTTTGTCCCCCGAAAGTGAATGCGAACCAGCACCAGTGGGTATTCGTGAGCATCCCCATGTACACACAGAACCCTCACAAACCTGCTGCACCCAATGCTTCACCTTGAATCATGCCTTAGTGAATGGAGGTTCAATTATAGCCTGAATCCACCAATGCGTGACATGTATCCCCTTGGATACTCATCAATATGCGATATGTTTTGGCCCAATCGAGAGCACTCACTGGCGTGTTGGAGATCCAGACCACTGCCCCAACTTCCATTGCATGGCACTGATCCTGGAAGTGTCCAGGTTCCCTGCAGCACCAGGATACCGGCCCAGGCTTCACTCCTGCACTGGAGGCTTGGGGATCACTCACCTGGGAAGAAGATGACACAAACACAAGCAGAGGGAGGGAGGGGGACACCATAGGCTCAGCAAGTGGACTGTGGGGGGTTTGGTCCAGCCCCTGCCCCTGCTTCTGTGGTACAGGGACAGGACGGTGGGGGACAAGAAGTGAGAGAGAACAAGAGAGCCAGGAAGTCCATCTGGTACTGGAACTGCCATGAGATGGTCCTCTGCCTATGTGATCACTCAATCCAGAGATGCCAGCCAGTGGCACTGGACCCACTCCGCTGTCCCTTCTGGCAGCTAAGTGATGAACTGTTCCAGTGCCACTGCATTGATTTCCTCAGCGTCATGGTCTTCTGCCCTCAGCCACTACTGGCAGGTGTCCTGGAGCTATTGGCCGAATGCAAATGGCCGGCCAACCTCTTCCAGAGTGAGTGTGTGGAAGCACCGTCTGTGTTGCTCGGGAATGCAGCTGACATGTTGCAGGATAGCTTGCTTTAGGTCAGCGTATTCCAGCCTGTTGTCAGTGGAGAGCTGCATTTCCCCAGTCAGTAGCAGCAGTAGGCGAGCCACTCGCTCCTCAAATGGCCACCCCCATGCCTCCACAGCTTGCTGAGAGAGTGCCAGGAATGCCTCCGGATCATTGTGTGGGCCCATTTTTGTCTGGGTGATGTGGGGGAAGCCCATAGACATGGCAGCTGGAGTGCCCGCTGATGCAAGCAGGTTCCAAAATGCCTAATGATCTTCCTGCTGAGCCTGCAACAAGGCTTCAAAGCACTGCTCCTGTTGTTGAAGGATAAGCAGCATTTGGTGCTGGTTTTGCTGCACTGCATCGAGGGCATAGATGAAGTCCTTAAATGGCAAGGACTCTGTATGGGCAGTTCCCTTCAGTGTCCCAGGTTTTTGCACCAGTGTAACAGTCTCTGTCATGGATGGAACAGTGAAACACTTGACAGGTGGGATAACCGCAGGACAATCATTTTTATTCAGAATTGAGTTTATTGCCAAGTATGTTCTCACATTCAAGGAATTTGCTTTGGTGCTTGAATAATTAAGTTAAAGGAATTTAAAAATGGACAAAAGTACTTGTATAAATAAAATAAAGAATAAGAAGAATCTAAAATATACAACTTTGAAAAATACATATTTAAGGAGTATGTGCATGGGTTGTTTTGAAGTCTAAGCTGTCCAGTATGTCCCAGAATGTGCAAAAATAGGTCACAGGATGAAAAAGAGTCATGGCACGAATGTGCAAGAAGAGAATATGTGCAGTGGGTTAAATAAATAACCTAGCTGTACAGTGTGTACCGGACTGTGCAATGAATGTTCACAGGATGATGATACATGACATGACCATGAATGTGCAAAATTGCAGTTCAGAAAACTGCATTTATATTACACAATGAGAGTGTGAGTTAAGAGTTTAGTCAATGAGGTCTCTGACCTTATTGACAAGGCCAGCTGCAATGGGAAAAAAGCTGGCCTTATGGTGCAGTATTTTGGTTCTGATGGACTACAACCTCTTACTACAGGGGAATGTCTCAAAGTTTGCATCCGGGATGAGAGGGAGTTGGCCACAACCCTTTCTGCTCTCCTCAGGGTCCTGGACTCATACAGGTCCTGAAGAGATGGAAGGTTGCAGTCAATTGTCCTCTCAGCAGAGCGAATGATATGCTACAGTCTGCTCTTGTCCCTGGCAGTCATAGCAGCATACTAGACAATGATGGAGGAGGTAAGAATTGACTCAATGATAGTGGTGTAAAAGTGCACTATTATTGTCTTTGGCAGATCAAACTTCTTCACCTGCTGCAGGAAGTACATCCTTTGCTGTGCTTTCTTGGTGAGAGGGCAGATATTCATCTCCCACTTGAGGTCCTGAGTGATTGTAGTGCCCAGGAAGTGGAAATACTCCACAGATGTTACTGGGGAGTCAAACAGGGTGATGGGGGAGGGTGTGGCAGAGCTCCTCCTGAAGTCGAATCATCTCCACTGTCTTTAGAGCATTGAGCTCAAAGTTGTTCTGCCTGCACCAGGGCACCAGATGGTCAATTTTCCACCTGAAAGCAGATTCCTCCTCATCCAAGATGAATCCAATGAGGGTGGTATCATCTGCAAACTTTAGGAGATTGACAGACTGATGACTGTTGATGTACAGGGAGAAGAGTAGAGGAGAGAGGACACAGCCTGGGGGGGGGAATCTGGTGCTGATGGTTTGGGAGTCAAAAATGTGTTTTCCTAGCTTCATGTCTTGCTTCCTGTTAGACAGATAGGCGGTGATCCCCCTGCAGGTGGAGTCAGGCATGCTAAACTGGGAGAGCTTGTCCTGCAGAAGAGCTGGGATGGTGTTGAGGGCAGGTCTAAAATCCACAAACAGGATCCTAGCATAGGTTCCTGAGGAGTCCTGGTGCTGGAGGATGACATGAAGAACCATGTTAACAGCACTGTCTACAGATGTGTTGGATCTGTAGGGGAACTGCATGGGGCCCAGGAGTGGGTCAGTGATGACTAAGATGGTAAAGCACAAGGCACTCAAAGGATTTCATAACCACAGAAGTCAGAGTGATGGGTCTGTGATCCTTGGCTTTTTGGGGATGGGGATAATGGTGGAAGCCTTGAAGCAGACTGGCATGTGGCATGTCTCCAGTGATGTGTTTTAAGATATCTGTGAACACTGGAAACAGTTGATCAGCACAGTGCTTCAGGGTAATTGGTGAGACAGAGTCCGGACCTGCTGCTCTGAGAGGGTTCAGCTTCTTAAAGAGCTTGATGTCCCTCTCACAAATGGAGACACTTGAGGCTGTGGTGGGGTGGGCCTCCAGCATGAGAGGTTGTAGAGAGGCCCTGGCAGAAGTAAAGATGGGGGTGGTGGGCAGGAGCTGGAGTGTGCACTCCCCAAATGCCTCGCTTGCACGTTCCACAGCACCTCCCATTCGTTCCTTTCTCAGTGCTTCATAGCAATGGAACTCCAGGTGTTTGCTTTCCCTTCTGAGAGCTCTCATGTAGCACATGTTATCATGCTTTTAATGGGAAAGTCATGTGAGTGGGGAACAGCTGTCTGGGACACCAGGGCTCCTTGCTATTCGAGCTTTAAGGAGTTTATGAAAGAAATGCAGGAGGTTTTTTACTGTTCTCCCAAGGGCAAGGAGGCAGCTAGACAGCTAATGGGGTAGAAGAAAAGATCCCGATCAGTTTTGATTATGTTATTGAAGTATGAATCCTAGCCAGGGCAGCAGACTGGAACACTAGTGCCTCATATGACACCTTCTATCATGGGCCAAATCATGTCATCCTGAATGAGATTGTGCCTCATGACCTTCCTGAGATCCTGGATGGCCTGATGGACCTTGCCAGTCAGATGAACGCGCGCTTACAGCTGTGCAATTGGAGAAGAAGCCATAGGTTCAAACCTGGGAAGGTCCCACCTCTGATGAATCGGAGCCCATGTCATTGTGCAGGACCTGGGTCACTCGAGAAGAAAGAAGGCACTGTCGTGAGACTAGTTCCTGCTTTTGCTGTGGACTGTCTGGACATTTCATCTCCCATTGCCTAGTAAGAAGGTTTGCCCAAAAGTATATACAGAGATACAGGTGCCTGTTTCTACATGTTCTTCCCTTGCCAAAGGTCAGCATTGCGTGTCAAGACAATTTTTCAGAATTATCTTGACATGCAATCAAGATAATTTTGATTCAGTCTGTCAAAGCCTCATTGACTCTGGTGCAGACCAGAGTTTTATCGAGACTTCCTGGCATTTACTTATGGGAATTAGATTGTCCCCTTGTGACCAGAGCTCTGAACAGGGCTAAACTCAGTCCCATCTCCCACGTCACAGACCTGGTAACTTTGAAGGTCTCGGGTAACTACTGTACATCGAATCAATTTCTTTCCATGCCTTGAATGATTCTCTTGAGCCTATTGCACTTGGCCTCCCCTGGTTACAACTACACAATCCCCCACATCAAATGGAGTGATGGGACCATCCTCTTATGGAGTACTTGCTGCCCGGCTACCTGCCTATCTTCGGCTTGGACTCCTCTGGCCTCTTAAGTTATCAGCCCCAATGAAACCATGGAGCTTCCTAATGTGCCTCTCGAATATCTGGACCTTCGTCTGGTATTCAGCAAGGCTTGCGCCACCTCACTTCCCTGATCGGCCTTACGATTGCACCATAGAACTGTTGCCTGGGACCACTCCTCCCAAAGGACATATCTATTCTCTCTCCCCTCTGGAAAGAGAGGCTAAGGACAAATACATTGCTGAGTCTAACAGCTGGCATTATCCATCCACCATTATCCCCAGCAGGAGAAGGGGTGGGTTTGTTTTGTTTTTTTTTTGTGGAGAAGAAGAAAGAAGTCTCTCAGGCCCTGCACTGACTATCGGGGACTTGATGCTATCAAACTCAAGAACCGGTACCCCTTACCAATCACTTCCACAGCCTTCAAATTACTATAGGAGACTCCATTTTTCTCCAAATAGGACCACTACAGTGCCTATCACCTGGTGTGAAGAAGAGAAGGGAATGAGTGAAAGATCATATTTAATCACTATGAATACTTGGCTCTTCAATTTGGGCTTACTAATGCTCCCTTTGTCTTTCAAACTCTAATCAATGATGTCCTACGAGATTTCGTTAACCAGTTTGCCTTCATATATTTAAACGATGTTCTCATCTTTTCTCTCTCTCATTTGAAACTCCTTGATTCCACATCAGGCAAGTCCTGCAATGGCTCCTGGAGAATCAATTGTCTGCCAAGGCAGAAAAGTGAGTTCCACAAGCGCACAGTTTCTTTTCTGGGCTTTGCGATATCCCCAGGAGTGATTCACATGGGCCCCAACAAGGTCAATGGGGTCTCTCAGTGGCCTGTTCCCTCCTCCTCTAAGGAATTGCAGCGCTTCTTGGAGTTCACTAATTTCTATCGGTGGTTTATCAGAAACTATACCTTACATTGCCCCTCTTCTGACCAAGCTCACATCTTCCAAGCGCCCCTTTTCTTGGACTAACCATGCCACGACTACCTTTACCTCACTAAAGAGCAGGTTCACCATGGCACCCATTTTCATGATCTCTGACCCAGCCACCCAGTTTGTGTTTCGGCCTTCAGGTCACGACAAACCTATTATCACTGGTTACCTGGATAATGCCTGCCTCTCTGAAAAGCTTCTGTTTGAGAAATGTGCTTCACTCTATCAGAAGTAGAGCTAACTTCTTGCTCTTTCTCTGCCTCTCCTCGTTTCTGCTCTACATCTTCATGCTCTTTTGTGTGGCAACTCCAGCTGTAGAACAGGATAAAGCAGCTAGAGATAATGAGATAATGAATTTAAGCATTAACAGGCTTGCAGTATTACAACAATACCTGACAGGTTTTGGTTTTTTTGGGGGTTTTTTGTAACATATGTCACATTTTGCTTCAGAAGTGAAATTCAGCAGTGAAATAGCTCCAAACAATGTTTCAGTTCCTCTTTGCTATTGTGTAACTGCTGGAGAATTGGCAGGATCTGTTTCTCTGCGTGGCATGTTCTTTACTACTGCCTGACTACTGCCGTTGTTGAGAGCAGAGTGAGAAGGTGGAAGGAAAAGTAGTTCCTAACCAATAATTTATAAAATGAACAAAAAATAAAAGTAATTAAATAAGCACTTTAAAGCTGTACCTGTTATCCATTTTTTAATAAAAGGATTGATTTTCAAAATTGAACCATCAAGATCAAAATATTGATATTTAGGTATTGATCTGCCTATCCTTAGCCTGAAGCATGAGCAGAGGGACTGAGTGAAAAAATGGAGCAGTTTAACAACTTATAAAAGTTTGAGAATTACAGTTATAAAGATTGTTTGTTTAAATTTGTAATTTAAACACAGAGAAAAAGACACAAAGCATGTTAAGTTATGCATGTTTATTAATGAACTTTGGAATTACAGTTTTAATTTCTTTGGTTTAGGCATATGTTAGCTAGTTCTATGCCAATGTAAAGATTAAGTTGGATTAGCTCCATCAAAACAAAATGTAAAAATGTGTGTGTGTGTGTGTGTGTGTGTGTGTGTGTGTGTGTGTGTGTGTGTGTGTTTGTTTCAGCACTTGTAACTCTGGACCCCAACACTGTTCATCCTGAACTCATTGTATCTGATGATCTGACCAGTGTGAGACTCAGTGATGAGGAACAGATACTTCCTGATAATCCAGAGAGGTTTGATAGCTATTGGTGCATCCTAGGTTCTGAGGGCTTTAACTCAGGCACACACTGCTGGGATGTTGAAGTTGGAGATTGTACATACTGGATTGTGGGTGTGATGACAGCATCTGTTCAGAGGAAGGGGGACATATTCTCCAGAAATGGAATCTGGTATGTGGGGTATTATGATGGTAAATATTTCGCACGTTCTACACCACAGTTGGACACTCTCCTCTCAGTAGCACAGAAACTCCAGAGGATCAGAGTGAAGCTGGACTGGGACAGAGGAAAGCTGTCATTTGCCGACCCTCTCACTAACACAGACTTGCACACTTTCTCGCACACATTTACAGATAAATTATTGCCATTCCTACGTGTGTTTGGTTAAGAATCTTTTCTAAAAATCCTCCCACTTCAGTGCTCTGTAAGAGTGAATTAGGAGAGGGTTTCCCGAAAGATTCTTAATGCTAAGAGCGTCTTTCACTGTCTATTAAGAACCATTTTTAAGCTAACATGGTTTTCCCAAACACCGCTGTAGCCAAATTAGTACTTTAGTTCACTCTGTGAAGATTTCGCTCGCAGCCAAATACACAGAATGCACATGCAGCTCTGAGGGACTCCCTTCCAATCAATGGGTGGAAACTGGTGGTGAATATGCTGCCCGTACTCAATTCTTTTTCTTGTATGTTGCAAGTACATCGAGTTAATTATTAAATTAATATATGCATAACATTTTATGACTAGATTTCAGTGTTGTGGATTTGTGTGTATTAAATGAAATTTCATAATGTCACATTGGTAATGCCACATTTTAATCAAAATAACTCCATTGGTCGGCAATTAAGACCTAATTTAGTGTCATAAATTGGACAAACTGCTGCACCTGTAACATTGTATGTATAAGGGCAAAACATTGCCAACTTGGCATTGTGGAGAACAATTGAAATAATCATGGATGCACTCCAGCGAAGTCACTCTGAAGCTCCACTTGTCTGGCCAGCAGGTCTGGTTTTGCCTGTTTAATGGCTATCCATTCTTGATGGTGCCACTCCCTTTGGTCATGCAAGCCTCGGAGCAACTGGAGCTGTTCCTTCTCAAAGTTTAGCAGATTTCAGCTGCATTTACACTCTTGGCCAGCTGTACTTTGGCTGCCTGCAGACTGGGAAGTGGTCAGTTGAGAGGGTCCAGGGGATGAGGAGGCAGTGGGGCCAACCATGAGGGGTGGGGAAGACACTGCTGTCTGTGGAGAGGAGGCAGGTGATGGGATAGATACTGCCTTCATATGCCAAACACCACTCAAATGTATGACAATTTATAAGGGACCTTAAGCTCTTGATTGGGTAACAGTGAAATGAGCAGGCAAAGGGAAAACATTTTACTGAATTATTTAGCTTATTATTCGCTCATTCTTTCATGTGAACATTTGCTCATTTAATTGAAAAACATGCTTGGAATAAAAAATGTTATTGTCCAAAAATGTAAAATAGTTTCAATTATTAATTACTGTATTATATATGTAATGCTTAATGATGATACAATATCCATCCATCATCCGTAACCGCTTATCCTATGCAGGGGCATGGACAAGCTGGAGCCTATCCCAGCTGACTATGGGCGAGAGGAGGGGTACACCCTGGACACATCGCTAAGTCATTGCAGGGCTAATGCATAGAGACAAACAACGATTCACATTCACACCTACAGTCAATTTAGAGCCACCGATTAGCCCTACGTGGATATCTTTGGACTGTGGGGGAGACCGGAGCACCCGGAGGAAACCCACGCAGACACGCGGAGAACATGCAGACTCCGCACAGAAAGGCCCTTGTTGGCCACTTGGCTCAAACCCAGAAACTTCTTGCTGTGAGGCAACAGTGCTAACCACTGTGGCACCCCACAATATAATATATTAAGATATTTTAAGCACTTTATATTTCATTGGTTTTTGGTTAAAAACAAAAGCCATGTGACCTCATCGACTGGATTTAGCAACTACTAATGCCTTTAGTGAGGACGTGTGTTGCAAGGTAGCTCTGAGTAAAATTGCTCTTAAAAGTCCTTGTTATGAGTGTGTTTGGGAAAGCCACATACAGAGGCAATGTTCGTTGATTAAGAGCATCTTTAAACTTGTTCTTTAACCCTAAAGTGCAACGTTATCGGGAAACCCAACCCTGATCGGTTATGTTTGTTGTTTTATTCCAGTTCATTAATAAAATATTGCAGATGAAAAGATTATTGTTCTTTGTGTCAGTCTTTTTTTCCTTTTAGAAACCCTGAAGCACACTTTTTTTAAGTGACTCAAAATATTTACAAAATATCTTCAAATAATAAATTTACTCAAATAACATCTCAAAATACATTCTCATGTATATCATGTGTAAATATATATTTTGAAAGCCTAAGTCAAAATAATTAGTTACATAATGACCCCCATCTTGAAATAAGTTATTAACTCAAAATAATGACATAACATCTCATTAAAATCATAAATGTGTTTAAATATAGAATGAGCTGAAAAGATTATTTATTTTTATTGATGTATTTTAAATAGTTTTAAACAGAATTTGAAAGCTCATGTCTTTACTGTATTTGTTAGCATTTGTTAATCTTGGATGAAATGTTTTAGCTGTGTCTCTGTGTGTGTGTGTGTGTGTGTGTGTGTGTGTGTGTGTGCGCGTGTTATATTTTAAACTGCAGTGGAGCACAGTGGAGTTCAAGCTTTAAGTTTCCCTTCACCAGCAGTGGTTTTGCAAAGATCAGATGGATTTGTATATTAATGCTGCATTAGGCGATAAGTTACAAGTTCAAATCAGTTCTGAGTGAAATAAAATCACTTTGTTCATATTAATAATAAACATTGTTAATCTGCATAATTGGACAATTAAAACATGGATAAATGCATATGTAATCCATGTGATGTTTATTAACAATTAAAATGTTTGTGATGTGGACAGTTATATATTTGTACAGATGTGTGCAGTGATTGTTATTTTCATGATTAGTATCAGAGATGTGTTCAGTCTGTGTAAGTGACCACTGAGAGGATGTGGGAGAGAGGCAGGTGAATAAATCAGTCATTAAAGGTGTTAAAAGCAACAATTTTCTCAATGTTCTCTATCGCCATTTAACCGCAAGTGATATTTAACTTGGGCGGCATGGTGGTGTAGTCGTTAGCACTGTCGTCTCACAGCAAGAAGGTCCTGGGTTCGAGCCCAGCGGCTGATGAGGGCCTTTCCATGTGGAGTTTGCATGTTCTTCCCATGTCTGCATGGGTTTCCTCCAGGTGCTCCGGTTTCCCCCACAGTCCAAAGACATGTAGGTTAGGCTCTAAATTGACCATAGGTGTGAGTGTGAATGGTTGTTTGTCTCTGTG
Source organism: Bagre pinnimaculatus (assembly GCA_028877455.1). Taxonomy (NCBI): domain Eukaryota; kingdom Metazoa; phylum Chordata; class Actinopteri; order Siluriformes; family Ariidae; genus Bagre; species Bagre pinnimaculatus. The sequence continues at coordinate 20,736,586 of JAPEKL010000028.1, read as the reverse complement.
TGTCAGCCCTGCAATGACCTGGTGACTCGTCCAGGGTGTATCCAGCTTCTCGTCCATAGTCAGCTGGGATAGGCTCCAGCTTGCCTGTGACCCTATACAGGATAAGCGACAATAGATGATGGATGGATGGATGGATGGATGATATTTAACTCTCATCCATTATCCCTGGCTGCTGTATCATATGGGTTAAAACATGACAAGATCTGTCTCGTCTCCCTCAACTGAAAACACAAACTCCAACTTCCATGATTCTCAAAAGTACGGACCACATCACATTCAGAATCTTTCAATTTCAATTAATCACTGTGAAATCTCACACTTGGTCTTTACTAGGGATATTAGTGAGATACTTATTCTGTGTTTGATATCCCGGTTTGTTATCATTATCGAGTCTCTCCCTGTCTATTTGCTCATCACCTGCACTGTGCCTGCTCTGTTTTGAGTTCACTTTGTCCTGACAAATTTTCTGCCTCAAAGTGTTTTTAATAAAACCAAGCATTTTAGTCCAACCTGTATATCCAGAACTGTGCACAAGCCCCCCCCACACACACACACACATTTAATGTGGATTATATTTGATGTATAATTGCACATACGAGTGACAAGTGTCAATTTCCAGCAGTTTCTTTGAGATCCAGACTTGTGTGTTGTGTGAAAGCAAATCATCTACAAAACTGTAGTTTGACTGCTCACACACCTTCATCCAATGTTTTATTAATTTATTATTTGGCATTAGTGTATAAGATTCAATAACGACCCAGTTTTAGTTTCCTGGCAAAGGCAGACAGATTTTAATTTCAAATGTCCTGGTATTTCATGGAGTCCATGATGCCATGTCTCATCTCATCTCATTATCTCTAGCCGCTTTATCCTGTCCTACAGGGTCGCAGGCAAGCTGGAGCCTATCCCAGCT
>JAPEKL010000028.1:19855987-19866333 GCA_028877455.1 Bagre pinnimaculatus | reverse complement strand
GACGAGTTCAATATCATGCTAGCTGAATGGAATATATCTGATAGACCACTCAAAGCCAGCCAATATTATTTAAATATGATGTTTACTCTCAGTGTGTATATGAGCTGTCTGTAAAGTGGAAGGTCACCAGTGATCAGATGAATGACTGGAATGTTTGTTGTAATTTCCACTCTTTTTGTATTTTGGTTCTTAATCCTCTCCAGCAAATTGGTAACCAGGTTGGACACAAGAGACTGAAACAGAGTTTATTGACCTGTGGTTTATGAGTCAGAGATGTGGCTGGCTCTTTTCCTGGTCTTCTCAATGTTGTCATTACTGTCTGTTGGCTATTGCAGAGGTCAGACCCCTTCTAAATCTGAGGTTCAGGTCCTGCTTGGATGTTTTCCAGCACTCAAGGAGATCCTGCAAAAGCACTGACCAAAGTTTGGCCTGCATTCCTAAAGCTCTGGCATTAAAACAGAGATGAAGACATGATCAGGATGCAGGGGTGGTCCAGAGATCTGTGATGAGTAAAATAAAATATACAAGGTATCTTTTACTACAGGAAGTGGACAGGACTGGAAGAAGTAAAAAGAAACAAATGTGAAAGTGAAATTATTGTGTGAAAATATTACACGAATGATTATGGTTTAAAAAAAAATTAAGAAGAGGCAGGAAAAATATGCATTTAAGTGTACTGTATATGTGTAAAAAAAAAGTCAATTATTTTTAACAGAATTGTCATTTATTTTTGTCCCTCACTTCAAAAGTTCCAAAAGTTAGGAGTGGGGATAGAATTTGTATAACTTGATTGATACAAAATCCAGTGAAACCTAGCAAAATCAATATGATTTTTTCACTAATTTGTGCAAAAATTTGTGTTTTCTTTTTACCATTTAAGTCAAGTTCATGTGTATAGTGCTTTTAACAACAGGCATTGTCGCAAAGCAGCTTTACAGAAAAGAGTGTTGTAATCAATTCACTAAACCTCGAGTCCAGTCTGGAGTCCCCAATCAGAGTCAAGTCCAAGTCATTAAAAAAAAAAATTTGAGTCGAGTCAAGTCCACTACTGATCCGAGTTGAGTCCGAGAACAAGACTCCAACTGTACCATTTGACGGTGGCTGTTTTAGCACCATTAACATTCATTTGTTCCTGAACATGACATATGAACAGGTGAATGTGCTTCTCAGGGAGTGTGAAGTATTCTGTCAGAGATGGTTGGGAGATGGATATACTGTAAGTGCAGAAGGCATGTTTATTAATACAAGTGAAGGCAGGTAAACAATCCAGAATGGCAGGCAAAATCATAAAAGAATGAAACGGGCAATAGGTCAAGCGAGGCACATAAACAGGCTATTGTAGACTCGGCAGAATCAAAGACGAGAAACAGGAAATCAAGGATCAGGAAATCAAACAAGGAAATAAGGCTCAGTAATGTGTCAGCAACGTAACTCAATACTTCGCAAAGTAAGTGTGTTTTCACAGTTTTTATATCAGTGCACTGATTGCGCTTTAATCCTGTGCAGGTGCGAGTCATTTATGGCGTGTGTGCGAGAGTCCGCTTGGCGTGCACACTGTCAGGAGCACGCCTGAGAGTCTATCTGATGCATGCGCCAAGGCACGCAGGTGTGACACTCTTGCACAAAATTAGTACAAAATTAATATAGATATAAATATCTTATGCCAAATTATTATGGCATGTTACAAAAAATAAAGACAAATTCAGAGTCCTCGTCTCCAATTTATGAATCCGAATGCAGTTAATGCACGAGTCATAAGTTCTCAATTCCAAGTCAGGTTATGAGTCCTTAAAATTAGGGCACGAGTCGGACGGACTCAAGTCTAAGTCCTAGACTCGATTACTACAAGCCTGACAGAAAATTAAAGACTTTAAACACATGAGCTGATTTTATCCCAAATAAATTTATCATTTATAATACAAGTTTAAATGTTAAAGTGTTCAAGGCAGTTGAGACTAATTATTCAAAGGTGATTCACTGTGGCATCTGTCAAAAACAGCATGAGTTACATTTGATGTTTTAAGTATTGTTACATTACATTACAGGCATTTAGCAGATGCTCTTATTCAGAGCAACATACAACATTATAACATACCCAGAGCAGCCTGGGGGGTTCAGTGCCTTACTCAAGGACACTTCAGCCATTCCTGCTGGTCCAGGGAATCAAACCAGTGACCTTTTTGGTCCCAAAGCTGCTTCTCATGTTCATTAGACCATGCCTTCCCCATTTATTGTTTATAAATACAGTTTGTTCATTTAATGTTTTCTACATTATCCTTCCCAATTTGGTCACCTGCCAATTCAGCTCTTCCTCCAGGGAGAGTGAAGGCCAACATGTGCTCCGAGACACATGAAGCCAACCAGCTACATCTTTTCAAACTGCTGCTCATGCTGCATTCCAGAGCAGTGTAACATCCTCGAAAGAAAGCCATTTCTGCCCTCTTCTGTACACATGTTTACAGACTGCCATTATTGGCTTGTGCCGCTGTGATTGACAGGGAAGAAACAGTGTGCCATCCCTCCCACCTAGACAGCACAGCTGTTTTGCTCCTTTGGCTCCCAGTCACACTGAAAAAAATTTAAAACTGAATTTGAGGAGAAAATTCCTTAATACTAGTGAAATTATCTTGCTGCATGGACAGATGTTTTTACTTGATAAGACATCTGAGAATAAGTTGGTTGCAATCTAGAACTAGGTTTAATAATCTCAGAATTGGTATTCTGTACTCTTCTAATAGGAAATGCTCGATCGTTTCAACTATTTTCAAGATATTTTCACCTGCTAAGATATAATTTTTTGCAGTGTAATAGGGCAACGACGTCTCTGGTGCACCATTTGGGAGCCTTAAATAAAGTAAAAACACACAGAAATGTGTTCCATTAAATTGTAATGTGCATTTGTAAGGTTTAAATGAAAATGGTAGGAGTTGCATGATATTGTGGCATACAGCATGTGAACAGTTAGTAACTTTATACCTTTATCTGTCATTCTTATCTGTAGGTACGGATTGCCATGCCCGTAACCATAGTAACCCTTTCACTGTACAGTTTGAATACACCAATCTCTGTACTCGACGCAATGTTCTATCTCCGCCCATTCTTCTGACTCCCTGTAATGGTATTGAATACAGACGATACCGGATACCAAATACAGTGACGTCACGACTGCTTTAAACCAGCGCCAGAACCAAAATTCTGCCTCTCTGGCGGTGGATTCCACACGTGAAAGAGAGAAGCCATGCATTGGTGCTACAGAAGGACAGAGAACAAAGAACCAGCTATTGTTACCGTACTTTAGCCAAAGTTCAATGTATTTGACCTTTGCAGAGTTGTAATAATAATTAGTTACTGCAGCCCACACAGTGTTTCAAAGAGAAAAGGCGACCAGATCCCTTTTCCCTTTCTCAACATCAACAAATTATAAGCAAGATTCCTTCTTCATCATCAGACAACCGACAGGACACTGAGGATCTTCAGCTGACGAGCTGTAAGTAACACAACTGTCTTCTTCCTGGATCTGCGTTCCACGCTATCTTCGGATAACAGAAGGCTCACTTTCAATCGCTAACAAGAGCGATCACCTCAAGTAAGGCTAGCATCTGGGCAATCGTTAGTTTTACTTGTAGCTAGTTAATGTGAAGAGTGTTGTTTATTTGAATTCATTTATGATTTAAATGTACGCATTTTGATTCACATGAAGATCGGTCTTAGACCGCATGCTCTCTCTCTCTTTTTTTAACTCCCGCCATTGCACAACACCCCTCAACATTGTGTTTTCAGGAGTAGCTAAGGTTGAGTAGAAGTTTGGCTTTGAGGCCTAACACAAAGGCTCGCGCATTCCATTCACAGCCTCACTCCCCTCCTTCTTGTCATGCGCATGCGCACGCCCTCTCTCCCTAGCTCCTCCTCATCTCATTAGTGCGCAGCTGCGCACACGCAGGTACATGCCTACACTCACACACACACACACACACACATACACTCTCACATAATGATTTTAACAGTTGAGCTGTAAACTATTAGACACTTGAATTAATGATTACTGAATGTATGAGACTGATTTCTTTTTATATGAGACTGATTTGATAAGCCTATTGCACCTACATATCGCTCCTTTAATCAGTATTCAGGATCATGCCCTTCTGATTGATTTTATTTTCTTTCATCCTTTTCCCCCACTTTGCAGGAGAGTTTGAAGCAATCTGTTGTGCAGATGCAGACACTTAACTGGTTGTGTTAGCATTTACAATAATACTGGAATGCTTTGATCCAGAAGGTTTTTTTTTTTTTTTTAAATGACATTTAGCAAAGGTGGTGTAACCGAAATGTTAGTATGGTAGGGGACGGGGACTTTTCCACATGACCTTTTGCAAATAAACAAGCAATTTACAGCCAAGCCGCCATCACTATTGTTCAATTCTGTCTGCAAATATCTGTTAATGCCATCAGCTGTCTGAGTTCCACAGAGGCTCAAAATCTCTATCACACACACACCAGACATCAGAATTGGGATTGGGTATGGAATGCAAACTTGTGCAAACATTTGATCAATTGTGATTAAGTAAAGGCAAAAACTAATTCGGAAATCTTACTTTCTTAAACCTGAAAGGCAAAACCTTCTGTTCAGACATAAAAGAACACACACTCACACACACAGTTATTCTAACCTCTACTTTTATGTGCCATTTCAGTTTCTCATAATACAGGCTCAAACCAGAGGATACTGTGGCATTATGATGCCTACCATATGCTTTTCATTAATGTGCTGTATTACACATTCTCCTTTATAAGCAAAAGGTCGCTTTAGCAAATTCTCAGTGTGCAGTGACTGGGCAAACAGTTTTGTAGGTAGGTTGTTTTTTTTTTTTACACTGGCATTTTTTGGCAGTGCTCACTCATAAGGAATCTGGCTTTGGTTATGAGCCTTGATCTCCTGAGCTGTGATTGTTCAAACATACTCTCCGTATTGTGTCATGCTTCCAGCAAACAAAGCTTATGATTCATCCCTGAAAGTGTCAGTGTTGAAATGCACAGTACTATGGTGACCCCGTTTTGTCCCTTGAGTGCCTGTGATCTGAAAACTTTAGGTGTTTTTGTAATATGTAGGATAAAGAGAGGCATTTGCTGCCTAAAACATTCCCTGTATCCTTATAATTTCAGTCTTCTAAATATTTTTATTAAACAAGAGGGCATACACTCACCTAACACTTTGATAGGAACTTGTTCTTGATTGTAAGATTCCTGTTCTTGGCTGCAGGAGTGGAAACTAATGTGGTCTTCTGCTGTTGTATGCTGAGATGCTTTTCTGCTCACCATAGTTGTAAAGAGCGACTGTGTGAGTTACTATATCCTTCCGGGGAAAAAAAGCTCAAACCAATCTGGCCATTTTCCTCTGACCTTTCTTATCAACAAGGTGTTTGTTTCCACCCACACAACTGTCACTCACAGTGTTTTTTGTTTTTCGCACCATTCTGTGTAAACTCTAGAGACTGTTGCTTGTGTGTGAAAACCCCAGGAGATCAACAGTTTTTGAAACACTCAAACCAGTCCATGTGGCTCAAACCAACACCCATGCCACAGTGAAAGAAAGTCACACTCAGATCACAACTTTTCCCCATTCTGATGTTTGAAGTGAACATTAACTGAAGCTCTTGATTTGTATCTGCATGATTTGATGCATTGTGCTACTGCTGAGAGATTGGCTGATTAGAGAATTGCATAAAACATCAGGTATAAGGGTGTTCTGAATAAAGTGGCCAGTGAGTGTATACAGTATGTTTTCTTATTTCATCTCTGGTCATTATCTTTGCTAAATCCTGCCAATGTTATGAGGAAAAATAACCAGTTACATATTTCTAAACCATTCTGCTTTGTGTACATGTTAAAACTTTCCTGAAATATGGACAAGGTCCAAATCTTGGCCTGGGTCCTTTCATTCAATAGAGTTTATCAACTTTTATTCAAGTGGACAGAACCATTTCCTCTCAAAACAGCCACGAGCTTTTATGAGGAAAGCAGATATTAATTGTTGGCTGACTTTCTGGAAAATATTCTCTTTGCCTCTGGAGTCATTGACACATGAATGTTTTGCAGGGAACCATAGAAAGGGGAGTGGGGGGAAAAATGCAAAAACTATCTCTCCCAGGGGTTGAGATTGTGCCCAAACCCAGACAAAAGTGCTTACTGAGAGCTATAAGTAACCTGGTACTATCTGATGTGGCTAAGGGCTGTGTTTTCACCATAATAGCATCAAAACACTTGAGCAAAATATGATATTTAATATGATTGCCTGTGTGTTGAAATGTTGTATGTTGAAATGAGGTTTGCATTTGCCACCTTTTGAATACGCCTAGGAAGAATTACAGAGGAAGGATCAGATTTATCTGTGAAACAAGATTTGGAAAACTGATTAGGAGAGGAAAAGGCTGTAATAAGGCCAACACAATTTTCATTGACCTGTAATTCCTTATTGGCTTTGCACAAGAGGCGTTCTTTCCCCCAGAAGAGCCATACAAAAAAGGCTAAAGAATTTAATTTATGCTAAAATGAATTCAATTTTTTCATTAATTTATTAATCTGTTTAGTTATGATTTCATGGAATGTATCATGTAGCAGAAGTGCAACATTACGTCTCATGCCAATCTACAACTGAGGCAAAAGTCTACACATAAATAGTAACTTTTCCATTAAAGGCAGATCACGTTCATATATATTAGATATGCATATACATGTATATATTATATAACATGCATAATATACAATATGAACAATTATATGCTCACTGGCCACTTTAATAGGAATTTGCTCTTGATTCTAAGATTCCTGTTCTTGGCTGCAGGACTGGAACCCAATGTGGTCTTCTACTGTTGCATACTGAGATGCTTTTCTGCTCACCATGGTTGTAAAGAGTTGCTATGAGTTACTATATCCTTCCTAGCAGCTCGAACCAATCTGGCCATTTTCCTCTGACCTTTCTTATCAACAAGGCTTTTGTTTCCACCCACAGAACTGTGTCTCTCTCACTGTTTTTTGTTTTTCATGCCATTCTGTGGAAATTCTAGAGACTGTTGCTTGTGTGTGTGTGTGTGAACCCAGGAGATTCAGTTTCTGAAATACTCAAACCAGTCCATCTGGCTCAAACCAACACCCATGTCACAGTGAAAGAAAGTCACTCTCTGAGATCACAATTTTTCCCATTCTGATGTTTGAAGTGAACTTTAACTGAAACTCTTGATTTGTATCTGCATGATTTAATGCATTGTGCTGCTGTCAAAGGACTGGCTGATTAGAGAACTGCATAAAACAGCAAGTGGATGGGTGTTCCTAATAAAGTGTCCGGTGAGCATATATACATACATATGACCTGCCCAAGGCGTACCCCACCAAAGTCAGCTGGGATTGGCTCCAGCTCACCCATGACCCTGATGGATAAGTGGTATAGACCATGTATGGATGGACAGATACAGACATACATATTAGAGAATCTTCATATTTCATTCTGAAATGAATCTGAATTAGCTTTTGAACTGAAATCATTATTAATATACCTTAACCTAATCTATTCAACCATTTTCATCCCTCATCATGGATGTGTAACTTTGAATTGGGAAGTTCAACAACAGTTAATGACAAAAACATTGTGAGAGCTGTGAAGAAACACCTAAAAACAATAGTCAGTGACATCATCAGTAGCCTCCACAGGGCAGGGGTGAAGGGATAACAATGCACCATTCGCAGAAGAATTTGAGGCCATGTAGAAGATAGAGGGCCAGTCCACAAGATGCAACCCATTCATCAGTCGTAAGAATCTGGAAGCCAGGTTGGAATTCACAAAGACATACAGAAATGAGCCTCAAGAGTTCTGGAACCATGATCCAAAACATATGAGCTCATCAATCAAGAATGGTGGAGGTAGTGTCATGGCTTGGGCTTGCATGCCTGTTTCTGGAACAGGCTCACTAATCTTTATTGATGCTGTAACTCATGATGGTAGCAGCAGAATGAATTTAGAAGTCTACAGAAATATTTTGTCTGCCAATTTACAGAGGAATGCATCCAGTTTAATTTGGAGAAATTATATCAAACAGCAAGACAATGACCTAAAACTCACTGCCAACACAACAAAGGACTTCACGGGGGTGGTGGTGGTGGTGGTGGAAGATTTTAGAATGGCTAAGTCAATCACCAGACTTTAACCCAATTGAGCAGCATTTCACATCTTGAATCCAAAGAGACTTAAAGGAGAAATCCCCAAAACAAACAATAACTGAAAGAAGCTGCATTACCGTACAAGTCTGGAAAAGCAACACAAAAGAAGAATGCAAGAGTTTCCCCATCTGTTCCAATACATTTGCTCATATCAAATGTGTGTAATCTGCCACCAAAGGTGCCATGCTCTAAGTTGTTTAAAACATCTGGATATAAACATCAGGAAATGAAATCTGAAATTCTGATCTATTGTCTCATATTGATCTTTAGGTTTCAAACCCAAATGTCTTCAGTGTGTCACAAAAGCAAAAGACTTGCCCATGCAAGTCTTGATTTGTACAATTTGTGCATTACTTTCTTCCCCCAGTATATTCAAGGGGACTTTATGGTCTGTTCTCTAGTCTGAGTAAACGAAAGAAAAGAAAAGAAAACGATATATGACCTTGCAGCTCTTTTCAGAACATGGTTAGCAAAGAACCCAGAATAGAGCATTACAGCTACAAGGAGCTATTAGTGAATCAGCATTTGCCGCTCTGCTGTGACTCTTCAATCTACATTAACTGATTTTCATTCGATTTAACATTTCACAATGTCCATTTAGTGCCCCCGTTTCGTCAATCATACTGTCTTCATGTTAGGAATGCAGCTGCCCGTGGGAACGTCTGGAGCCTGGACTCGGGTTTCTGGGTCTCGTAAAAAAACAAACAAAAAAAAAAACCCTCCACTGTGTGGATTTATTATAGAGAGGTCCTACTTATACACAATCTTCGGCTTGCTGTCAGGGCCAGCTCAGGAAATTTTACTCAGTTTCCCTACACACACACACACACACACACAAAACGCTCAAACTCTCCAGACAGGAAAGAAGCTTGGATCTCATACACAGACACAATTAGACTGCAGTTAATAAGGAAACAGTTCACAATGGCACATACGTCTAAGGCTTAAAAGCGTCTCAGTGTCACATATAGATGTTGGACACATGGCGAAAAAAAATCCACAACTAAATAATAATAATAAAGGAAGGGCTATTTATCATGATGTTGGCTGGCCTTGTATTCTGCATTATATGAGAACTAAAATGTAAATAATTCAAAATTTTTAATAATAAAACTGTCATTGTTTCTTTTTTTTAAATCACATGTCAGTTATTTTGCATAAATTCTCTGTTGTTGTTTGTTTAAAATATAATATACAGAATTATTTGAAGCCCAATCACTGATGATTTATGAACATGAGTTTCTTCTAATGTACTAAAGACAATTCTGATGTTCCCACCAACTTCACTGAGTTAGTTTATAAGGAGTATTACATCATTACAAATGATGCAACCAGGAGCAAAAACAGCTTATTCTGGGTTATTTTACAAATGTATTGGTTATTTAACAGTTATTCCACAAAATCAAGTCATACATGAGCTGATAACCGGCGAGGTGAGTAGTACCGAGTTGGCTATAAGCCATGTACGACAAGCTTGAGTGGAATAACTGTTTTATTCTATCCACATTCACTGGATTTTGAGAAGAGCATTTTTATTTTTTGCAAATTCAATAAATAAAAACTTTATACAAAATGTCTGACAAAATCATTTCTGCTTAGAATGTAAGCAAACTGGCAAAATGATAGCAATTTGTGAAAAATGCTATAATAATTCTTGAAAAATAAAAAAAGATACATTCTTACCATCAAATACTTTCATTCCATATTTTGTTGCATTTTTTTTGCATTTTTTGGGGTTTTGTTTTCAAGTAGAGTTTTTATTTAGTTCTCAGTTGGTTGAGCAACACGCACCACCATTTGGTTCTTCTCCTTCTTCTTTAGGGTTTTTTGGTGGTTAGAAAACCAACTTAAAGGTGCATTACTGCCACTAACTGAGCTGGAGTGTGGAACAGGAGATATTGGGGGGGGGACTATATTCTTTTAGCTATTTCTGTTTCTTTTTAAAACTTGATACCACCATTTTGTTTTTCTCTACTCATGGTATACTCTATAAGCTGATAGCCTAGTAGTAGAGTAGCCAATCAGAGTGTGTGATTGCTCATATCCAGTGAATGTCTCATCTCATCTCATTATCTCTAGCCTCTTTATCCTGTTCTACAGGGTCGCAGGCAAGCTGGAGCCTATCCCAGCTGACTACG
>JAPEKL010000028.1:19185282-19200874 GCA_028877455.1 Bagre pinnimaculatus | reverse complement strand
TTCTTTTATTTCTTCTTCCTCAGGGTAGTAAAACTCGCTTTCGCTGTGAACACTGTCGTTATCGCTATCCATGCTGTGAAATTAATGCTGTTATACTGAGAAATGCTGGCAAAAATTTAAGATTTTTGATAATCTTATAAATAAATCTTGACACACAATTCTGCCATGTTTGTTGTTGTTGTGAACGAGCAAGTTGCCAGAGGTCTGTAACTGGGGTCCGTATCGTAGGATACAGACCCGCTCGCCAGCCAGAGTTCAGGATTTGATGGAAACTACACCGCGAAAAAAATAATCAGTTATTCCACGGAATTGAGTCGTACGTGAGCTGATAGCCGACGAAGCGCGTAACGCCGAGTCGGCTATACACCATGTACGACGAGATTAAGCGGAATAACCGTTTTATTCGATCCACATTCACTGGATTTTGAGAAACGGAGTTAATTTTTGCAAATTTGATCAGTAAAAACTTCATACAAAGCATCCAATCATTTCTGCTTAGAATGTAAACAAACTGCCGAAATGTCACAAGAAATTTGTGGAAAATGTGATAATTTAAAAAAAAAAAATTTCTTACCGTCAAATATTTTCATTCCATATTTTGTTTCCAAAAAAAACCCCGCGAGTTGGCCTAGTGGTTAGCGTGTCCGCCTCTTGATCAGGAGATCGCGAGTTCTACTCATGGTCGGGTCATACCAAAGACCTGCTGCCGTCTGGCAAGGCACGCTGCTATACAGATGCGAGTAGGGAGTTAAACTCTTGCGGTTACCAGACGACTAGCCCCCCACTGTAACCCTAGCTGTGTAATACGTGAGAGTCTGAGGGCTATGAAACGGGAGATCGGCGCCGCCCGATGCGCCACATTGCGTGGTAAGGACTTTGATTTTTTTTTTTTTTTTTGGCGGGGGGGGGATTTTGTTTTCAGGTAAAGTTTGTATGTCGTCCTCAGTCGCGTCAGCAAAACACTCCGCCGTTTTGTTTTTCTCTCCTCACGGTATGTGAGCTGATAGCCTAGTAGTAGAGTAGCCAATCAGAGCACACGATTGCTCATATCCAGCGAACGTGGATCGAATAACAGGAAATCTATTTGCGTCTTAATGGTGAAATAACTTCAGTCAACAGCCGTCTGTGGAGTGTTGTAACGCTGTTTTATTTGTGCCAGATTGTGATCTCGCTCCTCCGATTGCAGGTCAGCCTTTTGTGAACCCGGAAGGCAGCGCCGTGGTCTTTAGCCCCAGCGTGGCTCCTCAGGCTTCCAGGCCCCAGCAGCCTTTGCCTCCTCCTCCCCCTCCTCCTCCGCCACCTCTACCTCCCGGCCCCCACCAGCATCAGTCCACCAATCATGTCATGTCTCAGGTATGGTTGTATGATCGTGACGTTCGTTCATAGTTTCGCTGTTCCTTCTTTTCTTCCCACAAAACTTGCGTGCTAAGCAGGAGACAGCTTGCATTTTGCTCAAGATAAATGTCTTAGCAGTAAAATATTGCGGCCCCGTGCTCTTAACCCGCATGCAGTATCCAGTTACGCAAATTAATGCTTCGCTATGACTTAAGCCTAATGAACTGACCGCCTGGTCATCCTTTTTGATTTGTTTTTGTTTATTTATTTATTTTTGGGCGGGTATGTCAATTAGATATGATAGATGGTGCAGGAAATGTGCTGACGGCGCTGTCCTGCAGCCAGTTATAGGGCCCGAAGGGGCATTAATTGCTTGGCCCAGGTATTTTGCTTGCTATTAAGGAAAGATTAAACCTGTGGCCACGCTACCGTCGGGGGCCTCAGTTCCCGGCCTCGTGTCAGCGAGTGAATGTCAAGCAAATACGCGCTCACGTTAAAGACCAAGGTGCACTTCAGTTTCCAAACGGGAGCCTCCGGAGTTCCCACAGGTCATTTTAGTAAATTACGGTCTGTTCGGCGCGGTGGATAAATTTCGTCAGGCGCTATGCTCCGATGACCTCGAAGTAGAGGATGATGGGAGCATTAGGCTGATCAATTGCTAAGATGTAAAATTAATTTGACCCCTATCAGAGTGGGCATCGACGACAGCAGGCTTTCGTTTTCCCATCGATCTCCCGAGTGCCGAGCTCCAAAATTAAATTTGTCTCCAAGTCCAGGGATTCTCAGATAACTAGCACGCACACAGTGTGACCATGTCTAATTAACCCCATCACCGTACATTTATCGTTGTCGTCGTATCGAGCCGCCTAATTGGCTCAATTAACTTCCTCTCACGGTGTTGGTTTTTTTTTCTTTTTATCCTACTAAGCCACTAAACTAATACGCCCCGCAGGGTGAGATCCGCTCTTTTGAATATCCGAATGCCTGTGCTGTGTGTTTTTTTTTTTTTTTGTTTGTTTTTTTTTTTTTGTTTTTTTTTTCCCTCTTCCCCCCCCCCCCCCCCCCCGAGATCCTTTCGTCTTTTCTCCGTCTTTGACTGACTAAACCCGTTCTCGTCTTCTCGCCGTCTCTTGCTTCCTCAGCCCCTCTGGCCTGTCCAGCCTTCCGCTCAGCCTGTGCAGTACTCGGCGGTGTCTTACCCACCACAGCTCCTCTCCGTCTCCCCTAACCAACAGTACACTGTGGTACCTTTTTCTCTTCTTCTTCTTCTCATTTTTTTTTCTTTCCCCTTGTGCCATTTAGAGCTTTAATTTTTCTTTTCTCTCTCGCTCTCTACTGTGCATGCTGTTCAAATTAAATGTCTGTTTTGTTACTGAAGGCTACATCAGTTTGTTTCAGGGTTTTATGTACTATTCCGAGTTGTCTGTATCCACCATTTTTTTTTTTCTTTTTTCCCCCTCATTTGCCATTAACAAATCTTATTGAACTACTTGTACATGGTGATGGTGAGGGAATCTAATCTGTCGCAGTAAGACTTGTGCTCTGTGATGAATTCCTTTTGGCCCAGATTTGATTATAATGTGATAATTTAAAGCAGGCTCCTTTGATAGATGGTTCTGCTTCATAAAATATAGAACGCTCTCCTGTAGAATGGATGGCAGAACGCTGCCGCCGCCGCCACCCTTAATGGCACTCATTGGTCCTGTGCCTACAGTAGATATACAGACCGTGAACTTCGAAGGATCATTTTAGTCGCTGTTTACACGTTTCTACACGTCAGCATGAAGCGATTCTGTCGCATGCTTCAGTAAGGTTTCATTTTTTGACCTCTCTGGAGCAGTAAGCATCCCTGGATTACTAATTAAAAAGGGAGGAAGGTCTGCTCTGAATAATTAATCTCGGAACAGATGTCAAAGTGAATTTTCTATGAGTAGAAATGCAGCACAGCCCGTGTGTGTGTGTGTGTGTGTGTGTTTAATTGAGAAAATACAACAAATTGATATGGATTGATGATTAAACCACTGGGGTTTGAGTTAGCAAATCCATTAGGAGCTGGGAGGGGGGAAAAAAAAAACAGTCTCAAGTTTGTGCACAACCCATGACTGCGCAAAATATTTCTCATAGCCTATTTACTGATTCACGTGGCTTAGTTATTGTATTTAGAAGATATTAAGGAACAAAAAGACATGGCGTATTATTATCTGGATTGCTGATGCCGTGTGTGTGTGTGACCTGGTAGCAAGACAACCTGAGCACTCAGTTCAGCCACATGAGCTTAGCGCGGCAGCCGTCAGGCGAGGCCCGTGATGCCCACACTGCCATGTATCCGTCCTCCGTGGTGCTCCAGGCTCCTCCTCCTCCTCCTCCCCCTCAGCAGCCCGGCTACATGGTGCCCACACCTGGGCAGAACATGCCAACCCCAACCTACTCCACTCCTGCGCCAGGCCCAGTGCCCGTCAACCAGCCGGTGATGCAGCAGCAGGGATACATGCAGCAGCCTATGCAGCAGGTAAGCCCAAACCTAGATACCTTCCTTTGAATGATCAGTGTCAGGATCCTAAAATGGCCGCCATGCTTCGTAAACGAAGAGCAGTTTTGACATCCAAACCATGTTTGACGAAACAAATAATCACCTTATGAATGAAGTGAAGCAGTGTTTGCTTTTATAAGGTCAAGTTTTTTTAAATTAAACATGCTTTGAAAAGTCTTTTAATGCTGTGTTTCATTAATGTATTTAAAAAAAAAAAAGCCTAAGATTATATTCCCAGTAAAGAATGTTCATTATTTTTCTGAGTGTGTTTTATTAAACTAAACACTGCGTGTTTATCTCCGGAGTAAGGAGCAAACCCATTTAATCTAGTGGCGCTGAGTGAAAGATGAGTCAGAGGTGGAATCTGAGTGGACTCGGTCACTTATTCATCATTGATCAAGACCAAGTTTAACCTTAACGTCGGACGTGTTATTGTATAAAAAATTGCACTAGAAACAAATCTATCTTTATAATTATAAAGCCATAAGAAGGTCTGCGTGAGCTTTTGATCGACCCTGAATCCTTCAAGCACATCTGATTACAATATTTGTCCTTTTTTTTTTTTTTGACCATCAGCAGATGCCGTGTTACTGCGCACCAGGCCAGTACCCTCTGTCCGGCCAGCAGTATCGGCCAGTTGGCACGGTGCAGTACAATAGCCCTCAGAGCCAGCCGATGCCCCCACCCCCTCCTGCTCCTACCCAACAGCCAGGTAACTCGCACACGACCTGTTCACCAAACTGCTACTTGTTAAACCTCAACAGCTGCTTCTTATTGTTTTTCCTTTAATCACATTAGAGTTGGTACATAATCATAAAACTCCTCCTGTTCCTTTCAGCACTTGGATATGATCTGATTATTATTATTATTATTATTATTATTATTATTATTATTATTTTTATGTAAGAACTATAAAATTTTGTTGCACCCTGCCCCCTTTTTTTTTCTTCCAGTACGTTGTTTCCTTGCAGTTGTAGTTTTCACATGAATGATTGATTGATTGAAAATGAGGAAGCACCCCATGGGCAGAGGAGCGGCGCCGAAAGCTAATTGCACAGAGCCAAGCACTTTTGTACTCGCGTTGTTATTGCCCTTTTTTAAACAGATACAAAAAGCATTTCCAATCAAATACAAAATTAGTGGCATTCGTCCTCTCTCTCTCTCTCTCTCTCTCTCTCTCTCTCTCTCTCTCTCTCAGACGTAAATTTGCCTCTTTATTACCCCGTATGCTTTGTTGGATGTTTTATTCAACTGAAGTGTAAAACTGCTATTTAAAAAAAAAAAAAAAGTCATCCTTTATGGCTTTAAGCCGGATCCTTTGAGAACCTTAATAGACATTTGAGACTTTAAGGCTTCAGCTTGGCTTTCATCACCTCAGCTGTCAAGTTGTTTTATGGCGTGGTCCGAACAGCGAGCTAAGGCGTGGTCCTAAAATGAATCACCTGGAGGTTTGGATAGACCGTAGATAGTCTAAAGCTGCCAAGCATCCAGTAAACTGTTTTCTTTTAACGTAATGTAACAAGGCTGTCAGCTGTGACTCAGAGTGGCTGAATGCGGGGCCGGGACACTGTCTGAGAGGCCCTAAGATTCTCACAGTGAACCGGTCTCTTTTCCAGCCCCTCACTCCTCCTCACGCTAAACGCGTCTCCGTTCGTCCAAGCGCTCCGGCTGCTGCTGGCTCAGGAGAGGCGCCTCTAATAGCGGTGTGAATGGAAGTTGCAAATCGAAACCCAAACTCGGTTTGAAAAAGGCAGACTTAGCAAATGGATCCTCAGGAAGTGCCGCTAGAAGTAATCTCTGCGTTGCCTCGGTTTGTGAATAAAACTTGAAAAGAAGAGAATGTCTTTTGTAACTTAGTTTAGCGAAGACATAGGGGAAGATAATTTTTTGTCTTGATGCACGAAAAACACACGATCAGATCAGCAGTGATGGATGAGCAGAATGAACTTCACAGTCAGCGAGAGGGAGGGAGGGAGAAATGAAAAATAAGAGAGCCAGAGGAAACAAAACATCTGCCCTCAAAAGAAGAAAGACAACACACAGGATTTTTTTTTTTTTTTTTACTCCCCACCCCACCCCAGAGTCTTAAATCTTAATCATAAGCGTCTGACAGTGCATTTTTTTCCCTCAAGCAGGCAATGGGTAAGCAAGACCGTCTTTGAGAACTTGAACGTTCCAAGGGAGTTTAGTGAAATAACTCGTTTTCTCCTTTTCTCTCACTATCATCTTTTTTTTTTATGCTTCTTTGCTCAGTCAGCCTGCACGGAGAATGTTTAATATTACATTTCCTTCCATTCTGGCTTCCTAAGTGGAGGTGAGTGAATCGAACCAAAAATAGCCAGCTTCTCTTCAGCTCCTCGCCGTGGGCCATCCATTCCTTTTGTCCCACTTTTTTTTTTTTCTCATCAGGGCTAAATTGATTGCTGTCGCTTTGGCTAAGAGCCAGGAGAAATTGAAAATTGCCTATCCATCCACAGCCCCCACCTTCCTCAACTCCCACACAGGCCTCCCATTGAGCCTTCCCACTGGGCACCTCCTCCGACGAGAGCGTTTCAATAGTGTCGTCTGGTTGTACACTCCCCTCCCCCTCCCTATAACCTTGACACCAATGCAAATTATCCTCCTCTATAATGGGTGTCGGAACAAAACCACATCGGCTGCTTTTTATCACGTCTCGCCTCGCCTCACTGGGCTGTTTCTGCAAACGTCGTCGTCCCCCCGCCGTTCTCCAATAGCCTTAAAAGCGAAGGTGCTCAGCAGCCATCATATAGCATGTTTGTAGACCATGAGGTAATGAAAAGGCATTTAACGGCAAAAGATGTTGTCGCAGGTGTTGCCACAGGGAGACGGAAACGTATTTTAGCTAACAAGGGAGTAATTAGGTAGCTTTAATTTAATTGACATTCTCCGGTTCTAAATAATTCATTCCAGTATTGCAGTGACGGAAAGGATTACAGCATATTCCTCAGAAACGTCTTGCTGCTTAGCCTCAGGATATAAAATCTAGTAATTTCTTCCTAACTCAAATTCATCATCGGGCTTTATTCCAGTCTCGCGCTTTAGATTGGCTTATTTCGTCTTTTTGATTCTCTGATGTGCCGTGTTGTGTGACCGTGCATACAATTAAATTTTTTATCGCATTATACTACTTGGTTGTAACGTTAGCCCATTTCTCAGCAGTCTGAGAAATGCACAATGAGGACGAACGTGTTTCCTCAGGTCAGTTTTAGTGGAAATTATGCAAAATATTTCAGAGATGAGTTTTTTTTTAAAAATGATTTACAGTCTGGAACAAACAATATTTATAAGACTTGAGAATCCCGTGCCATGAATAGGTGGAGGAAATGCAAATCAGGGTGATGTTACTCATCTGAAACAATTTTACCCTCACATTTCCATCCACTTCTTTTAGTGATTTTTTATTTATTTATTTATTTATTTATTTTATCCCCCCCATCGCTTTAGGTTACCAAACTGTGATGCCAAATCAGCAGCCGAGCTACCAGAGCGTGGTGCAGCAGCCGCCGAGTCAAACCCTGGTCAGTGGCCAACATAGCAATATGGGAAATCAAATGCAAGGCATGATGGTCCAGTATCCCTCAGTGCCATCTTATCAGGTGAGAGTCGGTGCCTTTGCCATGGTAACTCTTTTAAAGAGCGACGTTCCTCATTACTTAAAATAATTGACGCCGGAGACTTGAACGCGTGTGCTTTTCGTCAGGTATCCATGCCTCAAGGATCCCAGCAGACATATCAGCAGCCAGTCATTATTCCCAGCCAGTCGAGCCATGCTTCCAGCATTCAGGTCTACTACAGTGTTATACCACCAAATCAACAGAACGCCATGAGGTACGCACTCCGCTACGGACCCGAATCTCAGCCTATCATAAGGCGCCGCTTATTAAAAAAAAAAAAAACACATACTCGGTTAATATTTATAATGGTACATATTACATTACTCAATTCTCATATTGACTACATCAGTCATGTTATTTTGGACTCGTCGTGGACATTTTGTTGCTTTCTGATCCCAGATCTGTGCTGCGCGCTGTTGCTAAATGTAAATTTTCTTGCATAATTTCGTGAGGCACCAGCTAAAGAGGTCAGGACGCAACTGGATCACAGAATAAGAAGAAAAGGTCACTTTTTTTTTTAAAGCAGGCTCGACGTTACTAGGCCACGTTTGGCACTGATTTATGTGACCAGATACTCGAACACACTTAATATAACGCAGCTGGTCCCGAAAGGAGCGCGCTCTCGTTCTCTCTACACATCCACCATCCTTCATAAGAGGCAGCCCGTGCAGGGGGTTTATTCCTCAGGGCACCTGATCGCTCTCACAGCTGCCTGTGCACTTTGACTGGCACATCAGTCTCTGCTGCTTATATCCT
Organism: Bagre pinnimaculatus; assembly: GCA_028877455.1. Classification (NCBI taxonomy): domain Eukaryota; kingdom Metazoa; phylum Chordata; class Actinopteri; order Siluriformes; family Ariidae; genus Bagre; species Bagre pinnimaculatus. The sequence goes on along the minus strand of JAPEKL010000028.1, from coordinate 19,192,618 downwards.
CATTAGACCAGCACTTTACATCCTTATTAGGGAACGGAATAGCGCCTTGGAAATCGGGCGATGGATGGTGAACGTCTGTGGTGCCATATCTATTTTGCAATTGTGAGAATTACATTGTTTTGGGCTTTTTTTTTTTCCCTTTAGAGCAAGCATGTTCCTGCTAGGTTTGCAGAGGGTATATTTAAACTAGCGCTGGCATGTGGAGCTGCGCTGCTCCCATGTGTGCTTAGTGCCCTATATTGGTAATTTCCTTCCAATTTCGAGGCAATCAGCTGAATTTGTGCTGTATTAAGTCAACTGTAGCTCCAAATTGGTGGAATTTTATTATAGTCTTGGCGGACAAGACCTGTTTATCTCTGTGTGTGTGTGTTTCCGCAGCTCCACAGTGGGATTCCTACCCCCTCCAGGCACGGAGCAGATGCCATTCCCTCGCACGTCCTCCCCCTGCAGTTCCCAACAGATTCCCGCCCAGCAGTGCTCAGGTACTTAAGGCCAGGATGACCTATAACTCACTCGGTCAACATCCTCTTCTCTGCCATCTCGATTCATTTTTATTCAGAATGAGTTTGGGCAACATTTGTGGAAACTGTACTGTACCGTACCTAATGAATATTTAATGTGTGAGAATCTACATTTTAAATCGGACTTAATGGCACCATCTGTAGACCCCTCCCCGATGGTCAGTGCCCATATTGTTAATAATGCACGTTCGCTAATTTCTGATGCGTAACGTTCATCCAAAACTATGACCCAGCTCTCATTTAGTTGCATGAAGTGCTGAAATAGCACAAATAAAATATTTTGGCCATCGTCTGGCCAGTCACGTTGCATTGTGAATTCCAGCAACGCACTCACGAGCGAAAATCTCTCCTGCAGGTTACTCTTTTTCAAATCAATATCCTCTTTATCCCTGTGCTACCTTTTTATTGCTCTCCTCCTGTAAACTTCCTAATCCTTCCTACGCGTGCGCGCGCGCACACACACAATGCCACCTTGCAGTCCCTCCTTGCTGAATACTGGAGCTCCTTACAAAATTAAATGGTGCACCTCAACAAAAGAAGGTTGCGCCTTAAGAAATGGCTACCCTGTCCGCACTAAATCGGAGCAGGTTCGGGAAATTCAGTCGGGAACCTGCTCAAAGGGAGGCGGTCCTTCTCATTGTCGAGACTGTAACCGTATAATTTAGCCGCGATGAAAGAAAGGAAGTCGTGTCGTGGCGCAGGCGATCTGACTTGCCCCACCCACGGTTCATTTCCGCATCACACTTTAAGGTGCTAATTGAAATGATGTTCTCCAGCCCTAACGATCCAATTATTGAACAGATATGGGGTGGTAATTAAAAAGTAATTCCTGTGCGCTTTGTTCCCAGTTATGGCAATCTTAAAAAAAAAAAAAATTAAGCAAAGGCCTTCATGGGGCCTCTAATTCTAATTTGCAGCTTTATGTGCATGCCGTTAACGCAAATTGCTTCTCTCCACGTGCCCCCGTGATCTTTCTCTTCTGTCTCTCCATCGTGCTCCTCGTCTTTTGCCCATAACAACTAATTAAATGGGAAGACGGTAGAGAAGAAAAGCTGCTTTTCAAACACTGGAATTAGATTCCCACTGCCCCTTTTAGCAGCCACTGGCCGAAATGGTTTAATTTCATGGGGGGATTACCAAGTGGAAAGAACATGCCCTTTTTAAATCTCAGTCAGGGCAAATCCTAAATATTTCAGTGTCGCCTTTCTGTGGTTGTGGATCAGATGCTGCTGACTGCCCTTTCAATTTGAGAACAGGAGATCGTAATGAGCTTGTCTAATCATTATTTTTGCTTTTCTGGTTTTCCTTCAGCGTGTAATTAGACTTATCTGTGGTTTATGACTCTACGTTTTGTCTGTGAATAAAGCAGGATGTCTTTTTAACACTTTAAATTAGTAATTCATTTGAAGGGGGAGGGGGAAAAAAAGGCGCACGCGAGTCAGATTCGTGAAGCAAAATTAATCAGGGTGTGAGGATCTAATGCAAACGCAGAATAATTGAATTCAACCTTGTTTTGATCTCAATCTGAAGAGGATATTAAATGGGTTACTTTGAGCCGTTTAGAAAAAGAGTAATTACGGAGTGAAAAGCTTTCCGAGCCTTTCATAAATGGGGTCAAGTTTTTTCTTTTTTCCTTAAAATTCTCCAACCTTTCATTAGATTAAATTGTTAGTGAAATATTTTAACGGCTCTGCGTTTCCGAATTCAGGCACTTGTTCAGTTTTACTGTAGATTATTTATTCAAGCGCATTAAGTGTAGCAAATGAAGACAAGGATGCATACATGAATCAAATTCATCATAGCGAATGGCGGTTCGTCGTTCATAACGAGATCGACACTGTATTGTTATTGTTCTGTTAATAAGCTTGCTGTTGAACAGGACGTGTGTGTGTGTGTGTGTGTGGTGCACAGGCGTGCCTCCTCCACCCCCAGGTAGTGGCATGGTGATGATGCAGCTCACATTACCTCCAGGTCAGCAGCCACGGCCGCACTCGCCTCCACAGTGGAAACACAACAAGTACCACAGCCTGGACCATCAACGCAGCCAGAAATCCACAGACATCTCCACTCTGGACGGTTCCCAAGTGAGCCTCGTCTCAAATCCTTTTTTTTTTTTTCTTTGTGAAACCATGTTGAAGTGCTGAATCTTTGCATGCCTTCCAGAGCAGCACTCAGCTCGGCAGCCCGTCCACATCCCCAGCACAGTCACCCACTCCGTCCCACATAACGAACGTCAAGAACGTCCGGCCCGGCCTCACCTCTCTTCCCATCATGCCTCAGTTCTCCAGATCCATTGTCCCAGGGCAAGGTGAGTTCGGCGAAGGACAAGCCTCGGTGAGCTCGATCAAGGCATGCTAAAAATAGCAGCAGACTTCAGGAAGACGACAATATTAGACGACAATCTTTAATGTTATCAGGTTGTACTTGGTGCTTTCTTTTAGTCTGAAGACTCGCAGTGACAATTGGATTAATTGTTAATCCTGTTGTTCTTACTAGGTGATGCACGGTACCCTCTCCTCGGCCAGCCTCTTCAGTACAACCCTCAGATCCGTCCTCCTTTGCTCCACGCGCCCTCGATGGTCACCAATCACCAGGTAAACACTTGCTTGCCCTGGAGTGCGAGTCCACAGAGCACGAATCATTACAGCCAGTGCTAAGCTCCAAGAGCGTTTGAGAGAACCTGTCTCTTTCTCCCCTACTGTCATTTCTTTCTTCTTTCATTCAGGGCCCGGTGGGAATTCGGCATGGCGGCCGAGGCAGGAAGGGGCCCAGGAAGGCGCTCTCGACAGATCTCAGTGTAGGTGAAGCCCGTAATGGGAGGACACGCAAGAAGAACGAGAACAGGAGCAGTGACATTGGCCTAAATATTAAATCACCCGTCCCTAGCCTGTTCTGTCTCCCAAAGCTTTAGACCTAATTTAAAAATAGAATAGCAATGTGTGTTTTCTATAGAACTTAAATTGAAGCCCCTGGCAGCAATGATTTCAAATGTTAATCCATGCGAGAGTCAAGTTTGGTCGGTAAATGCACAGCTGTTGATGGTGAACGCCAAAAAAAACTTGGTAAAAATGCAACACATCAAGTCTTTTTTTTTTTTTTTATTTAGTAAAATGGATTAAATTAAGCTTTACTGTCCTCTCGTTTAAGCTGCTAACATGTGGCAGCAACGAGCTGCTAATTAGCCGTTGAGGGTGCGTGAAGTTTTGTCAGAGCAGACTGAATTTGTGATGAGGTCAAGAGATTTTTTCAAAACGTTAAAAAATAAGACATGGCCATGTATAAATAATGAGCTGAGCATTGTAAAATGCATTAATTAGATAGATAGATAGATAGATAGATATAAGACTGAAGTGATGGTGCTGAACATTTTTTTTTCTCTCTCTCTCTCTCTGTCTCTCTCCCTCCCTCCCGCCCTTTCCTGCAGTGAGTAGATGGCCATGGGCGGTGACCGAGCTGCCCGAGGGTGTCAGTCACGCACAGGCCGACCACCTGCAGGGGAAACTGTGCAGGGTGGGCCTCGTCCTCTGAGCCAGCCCCCACCTACACCATCCTGTCCACAGTCCCCTCGAGGCATAGTGTCCCAAGGGGCAAAAGACCTGCCACAGTGCCTGCCTGGCACCCTTCAGTCTCCCCCTCAGCAGAAGACACAGTGAGCGGCGTGGCCTGGAGTGGAGAGGGCCGACTCTCAGCGAGAGCGTCAACTGTAACTGACCCCTACCATGACCCTACAGCACCAGCACCCCCTGCTTTACTCATCCTCATCCTCACCCTCATCCTCACCACCTCCTTTCTGACTCTGAGTTGCCCGGTTTTGTTTTGGTTTAAAAAAAAAAAAAAAGAATGTTCTTTTCCTCCCACATGTCTGCACACATTCGGGTTCTAGACGCTTGAAGGGGGGTGAGAGATGTCTTTCTGATGCTTTTGGGAAAAGGAAAACGAACTTCAGTTCAGACATATAATGTCCTTTCTATATTTAATTAACTGTAACATATCAAAGGGCAACCTGTATTTGGGGTTTCTTTCTACTTTTTTTTTATTTTATCTCTCTCCCTTTTTAAAAATCCTGTTATCAGTCCAACGATGTTTTGCCCAGTCCGACGCCGTTGATCACATTCACCCCTGTCTGAGGCCTTCCTGGTGCACAGCTGCCCCTCCGTCCCAGCCATCACCCCCTCGGTGTGGTCAGATCATGGAGTCACCTGTGTGCTGCGCGGCTGGTCTCATGTTGTGCCTTCGATCAGAGGCCGACTTTGCTTTTCTCCGTGAAAGGAAAACAAAGACGCCTCAGTGTCTAGTGTAAAACGACGACCCACGCATTGTTTTGTAAATAATTTTATATAGTAGCTGAATAATTCAATTGTTTTCCTTTCCATTGAATGTTGGGATTAGGCACAGGTTTTTTTTTTTTGTTTTGTGGACATCCCTGAATTTTAACTTTATTTAAGTTGTCACTGCAAATCGTCTGCTATTTTAATAACCCTCATCTCAAATGGTTCTACTCCACCTGTCTCAGATTCTCTTCCTCCTTGTCAGAAGTTTTGATTTTCAAAATAAATCTTTAAAAAAAAAAAAAAAAATTATATACTGGGTCACTGGAAGAAAAAAACCACAATTTGCACATTTATACAATTCGCTATATAAATATATATAAATAAATAAATATATTTTTCTTTTATTTCTCAAAGAAAATGTGTGGATCCTGAAAGGTTGTTCAATGTTTACTGGTGTCATTTTTATTTCAGTTTGAAAACCAATAAATGTTTACACCAAATGACATCTTTATGCCAGATGAAAATGAGTTCTTCCTCCTTCCCTCCCTCAGAACTGTTGCCGGTTATATATTTATAATTTTTTTTTTTTTTTTTTAAGATCTCTTTTCTCAGTGGAGCAGCTTGCTGTCTCTATTAGTTCACATTTATCAGATCGTGGCTTTGTTAGCATGCCTGCCTGGGCCTGTCATCTGCTGCTCTGCCGGCTGCTATTCATCTCAATATTCCCTTTATTGGCCCATTTGTCTGCTACATTAACCTTCTTCCAACCTCATCTCTCCAAACTGCCCTACAGTTTATCTAGATTTTTCCCTCTTTCTTCCCCCCCGCTACTGTTCTCCCCACCTTCCCTTAATAACGTCAAAGCAATTTAGCGCAAGAAGAATCCTGCCCAGCTGGCTGCGTCGAATCTCAGCCCGAGAGAGTGCACTCGTGCCAAAGCCTTTTCTTTTTTCATTTAAAAAAAAAAAATCCGAGCTCTTCATCACGATGTCATTGAGCTTATTAATGAGTAATTAAATCAAACATATCAGCCAGAGGACCGTGCGCTCTGTGAAATAGACCCGTCAAAATAACAGCAGAATTGTGAACTTTGCTGTTTATGGAGCTTCAACTTCCTCTGCTTTAAGCTGATAATTGTTTTATTGCTCTCTCGAAGCCCAATAAAGTCTTTCCACACACGATTGTTACTCCGTCAAGTATGAGATGATGTACAGTACAATCCAGTCAAGCAGAGTGTGTCGAAAGCTTTGGGAGACAAATGTTGTCATTTTTCCTCCACTTATTTTCCCAGTAGACACTCAGCAGACATTTCCACACTTGACTCTGCTTAAAGTGCTGCAGTTACAGATTGAGTCGGAATTAAATTAGGCCTCCATGTCAACTCTTCACCCTCGGCTGTCATATTGTTACTGTCAGTGTCTCCATGAATTTCCAATTAAACCCTACGGGTGCCATATCACTCCGCTTTAATGGATGACTATTATTTGACGGTAATATCTATTGACCCATGGTAACACCCTTGCGGTTTGAGTCGGATTAATAAGGCCTTCCTATGAACAATGGAAAGTACGATTAGATGGATCAATTTTTAGTGAACTCTGACGATACGCTTTCCTCTTAAACCACATCTTTACTCACCATCTGTTTTGCCACTTAACGTGCCTGGCAGAGGCGATTCTGGAGTTGTTGTGGCCCCAAGCAAAAATTTCCAGGGGGCCCTTCTGACCAGTGTTCATCACCAATGTGTAAAAATAATCTGACACCAATGAAAAATGTATGAAACCAAAGTTTTTTAAATTCCAAATGTGAAAATACTCGGGCCCCGACTCTCAGGGGGACCCCAAGCTGTGCGTCTGGTGCCTGGTCATTATGTTATTAAAATTTGCACGCCATTTCCTGACAGCTGTTGAACCAAATATAATCTCATTCTCATGATCCATCCACAGTTAGCGTGAGATCTGATAGCAAAATTTATTCCTGAAATAATACTACTCATGCCATTGATTTGGTCAGGATTGCAGTGTTTTGAGAGTAATTTTCATAATTATTGGATTGTTTTTAGACTCGTACAAATTGAGACCTGTTAATTGAACGCGTGTTTTACTCACCACGGTGTCATACGTGGGGTGTGTTTTTGTCAATTCGAAGGAAATAATTAAAAATAGTGTTTCTGAAGGATGGTCTGCTTCAACAGTCCACTAAAGCTCATGAATCACAGTGTAATTTAATTTCGCTCAGGAGCCCATTGTTGTGTCCTGCTGTCTCCATCCTGCACTGACAGAGTTACACTGCCCCCAGCTGGTCCACTCTCAGAACTAAACGTACCAAACGGTCTTTACCTTGGTGCTGGAGTGGTACCAGTCTCTTCGAAAATAAACTATATGATTGTACCTTTAGGGATACAATGGCTTGTCACTGGGGCAGTGCCGTCTAGGGTACTTATCCGTACTCTTTATATACTGCTTAGGAACATCTCATCTCATTATCTCTAGCCGCTTTATCCTGTTCTACAGGGTCGCAGGCAAGCTGGAGCCTATCCCAGCT
>JAPEKL010000028.1:18479337-18496642 GCA_028877455.1 Bagre pinnimaculatus | reverse complement strand
CAAGTTCAACATTTCTAATAGAAAATTTAATGGATTTTTTATTGCCTTGCCTGCAAACATTTCTCAAAACGTGTTTTCAAGGCGCACGAGAGAAGTTCTGCAGGAACCCTGATGATGAACATTATGAGGTGGGGGAACTGAGTTCCCCCCCACTTCAAGCACTGTTTGGACTGGAAGAAAACTTGTTCAGAACACAAACAAACACGATCCTGTTCATTCTCTTCCCTCAGTCCACTCTGGTCCTAAAAGATTATGAATGAAAAATCCTGAGTGTGTGAGGAGAGTCTAAAAACTAATACAGTCCTCGAGAACTATAAGGAAACTCAAATCATCTGATTTCAAACATCTTCAGTGGACTGCTTTACTTTCCAAATAGTTCACTGTGCATGAGTTAGGTGGAGTAGATTAAAACATGATTTAATCCAATAATAATAATAATAATAATTTAAAATATTAAAGAGAGAGAGAGAGAGAGACACTCACTGACCCGAATACTTTATTAACTTCTCATCCAACTATTAAATGCTGTGTATTGATTACTTGATGGAGGGAGGGAAAAATGATGCGAACCCTAAATACAGCTCCCGGCTTGTTTTATGACCCAGGACAAAGTCAGTGGTGCGAAACAGTGTTACTCTGTTCAACACAACATGGGGTGATGAAGGGGTTGGAGACGACAGGAGTAATCAGCCATGCGCTTGTTTTGGCTCGGTGATGTGTCCTACTGATGTGATCATGCATGACAATAATCATGTTGAATTGTGATGCATTATCATGAGGAGTCCAAGAGCGTTATTGGGGGATTTTTTTTGTAATAATAAAAAAATAATAATAATAATAATAGATTCATTCACAAGTTATTTAAGAGCCTGTTTAAGTGTATCACCCTGTAATTTATTATTATTATTATTATTATTATTATTATTATTATTATTATTATTATTATTATTTGCACTGGATGATAAAAAGTAAACAGCCATGTTTTGCTATGATTATATAAGGACCGGAGAATTTGTTTTGATCTTGTCTGAGTTAAAGCAGCCCTCACTGTGCATTTGTCTCCTGGTCTTGCATGATCCGTCAGCGAAAACGATTGTTACAGCATAGAATTAAAAAGACCCACTTTTCAAAACTATATTTTAAAATGTTTCAAAGACTTTTCTCCTCTTCTGTCCAGTCGATAAATTAGACTCTGTTTTTTTTTAGGTCCTGCAGTTATTGTATAATTTTTTTGGTGGATTATTTAGTATAGCAGTATTAGTAATTAGTAAGGTTTAGGACCCTGTTCTCGGTCCTGTGTCTGTGTGTCTGGCCACACCTCCTTTTTTTTGTAGTGCCCAATGGGAGGGCAGTTTAAGGCCCGAGTGTGTAACTTAATCCGTGTGCATGTAAAGGCATAGCGTTCAGCTGTTACTGACTAAACTGTCAGTAATACATGGTTATCTGTGCTTTAACTTTTATGAGTTTATTAGTAGCATACGTCTAAACTTCAGCTTGAGTCATGAATAATGTGGAGAAGGAGAACCGTCGCTGTGGACATTTTTGTTGTAGAACATTTCAGTGGTTTTCTTTCTTTTTCCTCATCTTGAAGAGGAAATGTATTACTCTTCTAAATATTTGCTTTGGGTCAAAAATTATGGCCCACACTAAATTTCTTGAATTAATTAGCCCATTTTTCCCCTCTCCTCCTTAATTTAGTCACACTGTTCAGATTAAATCATTCATTCTTCTGAAAAGAAACACTGTCCGGTGTTTGATTTGAGACCGTTTCAACGAGGTTAGCAGGTTCGCCCAGACAAAGAGCTAAGACAATGGCTTGTCATCTGGGCATCTCATTGGCATGCTCTTATAATCAGCAGTGCCAGGGAGCCCAGTGTACCGTCTCTCACACAACTAGGCCATTGTCCTGGCAGCTGCGTAAGACACCTTTCACTCTGTCCTTTCCTCATTTCCGTGAAATAAGTGAGGGGAAAAAAGCTTGTAATTGGAAATAAAAATGAGATGATATTTCAGCAACTTTCACCCTAGTCATCCCACACCCATATTTGCATTCATAAACACGCACACACACACACACACACATGCCGTCACCATTACTGTCACCACTTCTGCTCCCATCCGCCCTGACCTGAATGCCTTTCATATCTGCTCTGCCATGTTTCAGCCACCCACCCCCCCACCCCACCAAGTCTCTATCCCTTTTTCTCCCTTTCCCTCGCTCCCTCTCTCCCTCCTCCGCCACACTCCCCCTCAGTAAACACCCCCGAGGGTAGAACAAAGAAAAGGAGCTCCTCTCCTCCTTCTTAATCACAATTCAGCCCTTTCACTGCTGCTAGGCCACTCTCTCGCTTTCAGCATCCCAAAGCCTGAGATGAAAAGACTGCGCACGAGAGAGAAAAAGAGAAAGAGAGAGAGACAGAGAGAGAAGCGAAAGCAAGAGGAAAGAGGCAGAAAAGTAGAAATTATGCCTGGCAAAGAGAAGAGCAGGAGGTGGAGAGGTAGAGAGTGACATAACTTTGGTGTCTCTACACGATTGTTAAACTTCCCCTGGTTACGCAGCCCACAATAGTCTGTCGCCTCGTCCCAGAGTCTGGGCTGTTTTACTAATGGCACAGATAGTGTTACTGTATGTATGTCATTCCTGAGCTATTAACAGAGACCGAACAACAAAGTAAGAAGGACACAAGGCTTCGAGAAAGCAACAGATCGTTTTATGGACCTTAAAAGACATTTCACAAGTGTCCAAGAGTGTCCAGATTCCATTTTCCGACTTCCAGGTCCCGCTCTCTCTCTCTCTCTCTCTCTCTCTCTCTCCACTCTGCCTCTGTTAGGCTTAAGGCGTACTTATCAGGAGTATTTAATATTTACTGAACAACGTGATGAGCCTCATCCTGGACCAGCTGCCTCCTTGGACATTGCTGCATGCAGACGGGTCTGTATCTGTTGCCAGACAGATGTCACTCTCAAATCACTGACTTTCTTCGGCTACATCTCTTTTAGTAAGAGAGACAGAATGTCCTGTCAGGGGCTAAAAGCCTGCGCCTTTTCAGTGACGGACGAGACACCGTTTATTGTCGCAGCTTTTCACTCGCCTTTCCCCCTTGCACCTCAATAGGTCAGGGATCACAAATGCAAATCTACAGACCTACCGAAAGAGAGAGAGAGAGAGAGAGAGAGAGAGAGAGAGGGGAGGATGCAAGAGCACTCAAATGAAGCATGTGATATGAATTCCTAATTTTATCTGTTTCGCCCCCACTCCCTTCAACTTTTTTTTCCTGTTGTTGTAAAGAAAAGGAGATTATCTGTACACCTTCATTCAGATCCCCCCCTCCCTTTTCAGCTGGGCCAAGCTGTGCAGGATTTAGGCCGATTTACTTCAGCAAACACCTATGGACAACTGGGGAGGGGACGAGGCTCCGTTTGGAAAGAGGGAGCCCTTTGTTTGCCGGGGTGCAGGAGGCCTAAAGCTGAACCGGGCTGCCGCATTATCGCATTAAGCAGCGTGGTGGCCTAGGGAGCCTGGTTAAAGCTAAAGGCTATCTACTGCGACTACATTACCGAAAGAGATGCGCCTCTTTTTTACACTCTGAGCTGATTCCTGGCCTGAGAGATTAGTGTACTTATGGATGGAGGTTGAAAACCTGTGCATAACACTTTACATAGGATGTGTAGTACCAACTTAAGCTTCATCAAGCCCATCCCCCTTAGAGTTCGGGTTGAGAGAGAGAGAGAGAGAGAGAGAGAGAGAGAGAGAGATTTATCCTCCCCTGTCCTCATAACATCTGTCACTGCTAAGAGGGACAGGAGAATGCCACCCAAGGCCCCGTTAGTCCTGTGTCACTTGTGACTAACCAGAATGAGCAATTTACAGTCGGGGGTCTGACCCCCTCCACCATTCTCTTGCCCTCCCACTCCCTTCGAGATGATACAGCTGCAAATGCAGAAGTGTTTGTTTCTGTGCAGACAAAGGCTGCTCCTGTGTTTGGTGTGATGAGCTTGGACCCAAACACCTACGCGCTCTCTCCCCATCTAGTCAACGCTGAATGTAATGTTTCAACAGTTCCTGGTGCCTGCTCGGCTGTTATCAGCTGTTTGGTTTGAGGTGTTCTGTTGTTGATGGTTTGTGCGCGTGGTTCAAGGTGACAGACGGGGGTTTGTTGTGAGTTTCCTCTCCCCTTTCTCCCTCCCTGTGTGTAACCATGTGCACATTTTCTTCATGAGCGAGTACAGTGTAGCGGCGTGACATTTTGTGGCGCCGCACCGCCGTTAGCCTAAACAGTGAGGATTTACCAAGGTCAATAATGAGGTATGTCACTGCAGGCTGCAGAAACAACAGTTTCGGTGATAATGAACAGGAATAAGGTTCCATCAGTAATGGATATATGTATGTACAGTATGTGTGTGTGTTGGTGGGGTTAATGAGTAAAACTTGGATGTAAAAAATAAAGCTCTTAAAATGGAACGCTGCTTTTCTTTTACGATCCGCTTCCTGGGAATAATCAAAGACTGATTTTCATGCCTTTTATATCTTTAGGTCATACTTTGTGGTTAAAATTCATGACTATCAAAGGTATGGATTGATATTAGCCGACTCGCTCAGATGTTCTTTCCTAGTGCACACTTCCGTTTGATTAGTGGAACACCTCCGGCAAGGTTGCTGCCACATGGAACAATCAATAACGGATCGGTGGATTAAGGTGTCATGACATCTGTGAATCCAGACCTCTCGTGCATGGGTGAGTGCCTCGTGAAGCCAACACTGATAACAGCGCTCTCCACCTAGTGCCAGATCTATATCGTGGCCTGAAAGCTTGTCCATGGATCGCCATGCTGGCCAGTCACCTGCATTCGCAAGTTTCCCTTCGCACAGCTGCAGAGTATGTACAGATACAGCCCTGTGATAGTGTGGATAAGTAACACATTGCTTGCAGAGATTACAGAGTGGAACAGGATCTTTCATCTTCAGGCCCCAGAATCACAGGAATTGTTCAGGGCTTGAATTAGATGTGCCCTTCTTTTCAGTTAGGTTATGGTTTCGTTTCCTTGTCTGTCTGTCTGTTGCTGTGCTCATAGTTGAGGGTTGGCGATCCAGAAAGCCATCGACTAGCTTCCCTGACTTGTCTTGGGTGATTATAGCACACCAGATGGACTCAAATCTTCATCTGGTGGCTCTTTCCTTGTAGGAATATGGGAATGGTATAAACCTGGCAAATGGCAGGCGTTACACACAACAGAGTCACCTTAGTCACTGACATCATTCCTTCTTGGTTGCTGCTTGATGGACAGACCTACTGTCACTTTTTGCTGCTGCAGACAAATTGATTTCACCATGAACCAATCAACCAACCTGGTCAGCAAACATCTTCGATTCAGTGCCGAGCGCTGGTCTCATCTTGTTTGTTTGGGTATTTTTTCCCCTGGCCCTGTTGCTCCTTGCAGTTTCAGCAAATTGCCCACCAACAGGGTGCTTGGATCTAGAGATTACAGGGCACTATTTTTTTGGGCTATAGGTCTAGCAATTAAAGTAATGAGGAGGTTCTCTGCTCACGGAAGCCAGGGCCAGAGCGTAGTGCTGACTCGCTGCCTTCCGAGTCGATAACTCCTGGCCCACAACCCCAGGCAAAGCATGCCATGCGCCTTATCAGGGAGGATGTCCTGTGCTTTACATTCCTGAGCTAAATGATCCCCTTCCTTAGTGTAAGCACTACAGCTCAGAAGGATTGGATCTGACGGCCATGTCAAAGCTAGAATACAGTAAGTAGCTCAGTGGAAGACAAGAGTGCAGGATGAGCTTCCTTCACCTTGTGCAAAGCTTCGCGTTTGCTGCTGCGCTTAACCTGAGCTGTATTGAAACCTGAGCTTTAATACGGCATTTGACAGTGTTGCAGAATGTCTAGGAGGCGCAGGACGGTCTGTGGATTGTATGAGACATGGATGACATGCAAGGTTCTGCGATTAGTTGTTATTTGTTTTTAATAATGAACTAAAGATGCCTTAAGTTGCAAGAACAGTCCAGAGAAACCTACAAGAAATGTTATGAGGGCTTTATTGTCCTCTAACTGGTACGGAGGAGTGAAACCGTATTGCCATGTGTGCCATGGATCCAGATGGCAAATGTGAATCTACCTTTTCAGGCAGGCAAAATCACAGGTCTTGATGCCATCAGCTTTTCAAGTTTTACAATGGGCCAAGCCTCGTTATTACCGCTGGCGGCCTCTTTGGCGAGACTGCCATAAAGAAAGTGTTCCTCAGCAATTAAAGCTAATGAAATATTCATGTGTGGCACCTTCCTCAGCCGTCCCCACAAATGAGCAAGCCATGCTTAATGTCTCCCCCACCCATCCTACCAACCAACCAACCAACCCACCCCACTCCAGCCTTATTATGGTGCTAGCCTGGCATGTCTGCAATTAGCGCACTATCTTCCAGTGGCGACTGGGCAGACTGAGCGGTGAGTGAGGAGGAGGAGGAGATTGAAGGATGGTTGAGAGGATGTTAAGGATAAGGAAGGGGTGAAGGTGCCTTACACCAAAATGGCAAGAAGGGGTAGAATCAGGCCAGCACGATTAATAACAGGCATTGCTTATGGATTCCACCCACTTCTGATTCACTGAACTCTTGTTATGTAAAATAAGTCGAAAGCGACATCGTATTGACTTGGTAATAAGTATTAATGCTTATATTTGCCGGCGAGTGTTGGGATTTGAGAGGGGCGACTTCTGTATTTTGTGCAGGTGCATGCATGTTCAAGGGGTATCATTCGGTTTTAATCTGCGCATTTCACATGGGCATTAGGCGCTAATCACATTGTGGCATTCGCTGTGAATGGAATATGTGTTGTAATGGAGATGCCGCTTGTCATATTATGCCAGTAGTGGCTTAAAGGAGAGAGGGGAAACCCGTCTCTAATTGTAAGTTTATCTGAAAGAACACAGCTGTCCACCCACTTGCATGCATTTATATCTCTCTCACACTCTCTCTGTCTCTCTCTCTCTGTCTCTCTCTCTCTCTGTCCCTCCCTCCTTCTCATTTACACACATACACATAAAACCCATGCTGAGTTCGAGACATGTTCAGTCGAATGACGCTGCAGTTTTGTTTAAGAAGGCAAGAGACACTAACATGATGCGTATGTTTCTTTAGTAAGTTCCTAAGTTCATCCAAGCAGCTAATTTTCGCACCTTAGCATGCAGGATCGTATACAAAAAAAGCTTTCTATCTAGCTCAAGACTTCAACCATCTCCAAATCAACCTGTGGAAGCCTTTGTCACTTTATGAGGTTTTCACTCTGCTAGTGACCCCCTTGCATCTCAATGAGGTGTTCAGCCTGTATCCCTCCTCCCTTGTTCCCACGCACGACGGTCCTATCAGCTCAGCACCTTTCTCCAGAGCTTGCTGAGAAGTCTCGTGCATCCTCACGCCGCCTAGATCCGCCGAGGTGTTTGCTATGGGATTATGGGGCGGAGGGGGTGGGGATACGTGGAGGACTGAGCCGTGGGAGGCTTCGGAGGCAGCTGAGGGAGAGAGGTAGCCATGGGAAGGGCCCCCCAAAGGCATGGAATGCCAGTGAGGTCAGCAGGGGTTGGAGCAGGGGGGGACCAGAGGAGCTCTCCAGGGATGGAGCAGGTGCTTTTGTACAGGCCGTCAGGCATCAAAGACGTGATGGGGCTGAAAAGGTTAGTGCTGGCGCTGTGAAGCAAGTCCCCCTGTTTTTTTTTTTTGGTTTTGTTTTGTTTTTTTTTTTGGCTCGGTGGCTGAGCAAGTGGGTGCAGGGGAGAAGATGGTGCCTGGCTCCCATGCTCTGGTGTTACAGAGGTCATTTTTTGTACCTGAATGAGCTCCAAAGCAAGAAAGCTACAGAGTTAATTTTGAGAGTAACATCTGTGGCGCCATCATGGTGCCTGATGTCCCAAACACTTGAGAAACATTTTCTCATTACAAAGATGAAGAAAGATACAGGTAGCTACTGTATACAGGTACGTAG
Source organism: Bagre pinnimaculatus (assembly GCA_028877455.1). Lineage (NCBI taxonomy): Eukaryota > Metazoa > Chordata > Actinopteri > Siluriformes > Ariidae > Bagre > Bagre pinnimaculatus. The sequence goes on along the minus strand of JAPEKL010000028.1, from coordinate 18,488,658 downwards.
AAAAGAATAAAGCTCGTGATCAAGTAAAAGTTACAACGAAGATTGTCAGGGATCGTCTGCACAACTGGAATAGGATGAATTGTTGGTTTGTCCTAAGAAACCAAAAAAGAAAGAAAAACTCATACAGGTCCTGTGATTCATTACTTTATCTGTCAACTCGGCATTCGGTCAAAAAGTCCAGCCAGGCATAAAGCTAAAGAGCCTATACAGCTTAGCGACAAATTGTTGTCCCTCTCTTTGCACTTGACGTCCTAGCTTCACCCAATCAGTGTACCTCGTGTCTTTTTTTCTCCCTGGTCCGGGACGGGTAGAGCAGGAGGAGGTAAGAGTGGGGGAAGTTGGAGGGGGGATTTAGTTGTTGCAGGTTGCGTCATGGGACCCGCGGTGTCCCCTTTTGTGCAGCACGTCAAATGTGGTTAACATGCGGCCATTTATCTGCAAAGCCCCCGGGTGTACAATGGTCTGGGTGTGTGTGTGAGTGTGTGTGTGTGTGTGTGTGTGTGTGTGTGTGTGTGGAGGGGGAGGAAACGGTGGAACGGTAGGCTTAGTGTTGAAGCGTTCCCATTCTCTTTCTCTGTCGCTGTCACTCCCTCCCCCATTTCTCCTCTTGGCTGCACACAACCCTTTTCCGTCATTGTTTCGTTCTTCTTTCTTCTCTCCCCCGGGGGGCGCCGCGCGGAGCAAGCGGGTCAGGCGGCATCTGACAAGGTGCTTCAGAATGTCGTGGGCTCCCGTGAGACAGATTGTTCAGTGCAAATGTAGAGGGTGTTAATAAGGTGTGCTGCGTCTCCTCAAGTAGCATCCTGACAGTCACTGAAACTTCCAAAACGTGATTTTTAACTTTAGTTTTGTACGTATTTGAAAGCATTAGTAGACGACAAAAGATTGCTCAGGAAGCAAGAAACTCTGCAGCAACTTAGCAGGACGATCTGTTGATGGATTTATGGCTGTATTCATCACTTAGCTTGTTTTTTGTTTGAGTTAAGTCTCTGAATCACAAATGCCCTGCAAATGGAGCTGGCATGCATGCATTTCACAGGTAACGAGATTACCCCGGGCCAGTGATTGACTTGTTTTCCAAAGAGAGCAGCTGAAGTGACTACAAAGAGAGCCAGGTCTAAAATTCATTCTAACTTTATTACCCCGAGCCAGATACAATCAACGAGGAATTTTCGCCTTCCCTTCTGTCAGCGTACCTTTGGTGTCACTCGTAAAGGGAGCAGATGCAGGAAAAGGTCACAGTCAAGCATACGAGGAGCTGAACTGAAGCAGGAGGGGCGGCTGAATTGTTCTCATCCATTATGTTTGGAAATAATTGCGATGGTACATTAGTTGTGGTATTCACCCATCCCAGATTGATGACGGAGATTACCTAAAGTTCCCGTGAAACTCGACAGACGTAAGAGCTTGTCAATGCAACAGCCTCATAAATTCTTCAGGTCAGTCTCGTTTCGCATTAGCAGGACTCAAAACGAGAACGCGAACAATGCTTGTTAATACGTTTCACCTTTTGATCAACAGCCAAGAGGGTTTCAGCTTCAAACGCTCCTGTCGGCTGTGCTGTTTTCACCGCAGAACGGGTGGCTGCCGTCCCCACAGCCAAAACAGCGCTGGGGAACCACTGAGAAGAGAAGCGCTGCCATTTTCTTTTTTTCCATGCACAGCCTAAAAATACGCCGCAGTGCATCCTGGCATTTTTGCAACGGCCGTACAGATCTCCAGCCCGCTGGCTCGGTTTGTTCATTCTATCCCATGTCATGTAAGGGCAGCTTAATGAGCAAGAGGCCAGCGATCACTCTTTTTAGCTGAAGCAAGGAATAGTTTACATGACCAACAAACGCTGTTGGTCAGAGTGGTTTAATCAGCTTCCTCACCAAGCATGACTTTTATCTATAAATTTGTCTTCATACAACTATTTATCCCTTTTATTTCGTGACCTCAATCTGGGTCAGGAATGAAAGCGAGAACGAACCTTATAATACTCAGAAAGGTTACAATTTGTTGCTGCCTTTTCCCATTGGCATTGTAGAAACAGCTCCAAATAAGCAAGTCTCAAAATGGCTCAAGAAAAGGTTTGGATGGAGAAGCAAGTGTGCGGGAAGTTTGTTGGTTGATATGCTCGTAGTACAGTACTTGGCAGAATTCTGAGTAAAATGTTCGTTAGCTGCTGTTTCTCTGTCTAGGAAAAGGTTCTTGTACAAAATAAGGTGCCACCTAGCCAGGTTTGAGACAGCGAGCTCTCATCACACAGCCGTGTGCATGTAAACATTTAAGAGAATAAGTTTGCTTCCAGTCTGTCCCTTTTAATTAGAGGCTGGGCTTGGTGCCCACCCTTTTCCAGAGGTTATGTGATAACTGCACCTCACTGCGAAGGATGAAAAGATCTGCTGACGTCCTGCCCGAAACACTCAGAGAGAGCAGGAGCGTCAGCTGCACCAGGCCCTGAACAGAGAACGCAGGGTCGAAAATAGCCACCCGCTAAACAGGAGACTTTACTGCACACAGGGAAGCTTCCTGCTGCATTGGTTTGACCTCAAGTCCCTCAAAAATATGATGAGAAGCGGATGGAAACGGACATGGGCGGCGTTTTGCGTGACAAAGCTTTGGTTTCTCGAACGAGACTGCTCATGAGGTAGATGAGGTATTATTGAGGTTTGCGTCAAAATGGGTGCGGAGTTGTTTACAGGAGTCACAGTCGACTCACATGGGAGGATGCTTGAACTGGGTGGAAAAGCCATGAAGTAAAACAGTCGTACTGAAAAAGGAGCCAAGTCAAGTTACCTCAAACCTTCATGGCACCGTATCAAACAGTTCACCTGAAACGAATGCCCCAGCTGGCACTGAGCATTAATGAGTGCATAAGGTTAGCGTGGGAACGATGATGGCATGGCAGAAATAGGTGACCCTGTAGGCTGCCTGGGGGTCATACCTCTTGTCTGAGAGGGCCTTTTGTTTGCACGTCTCAGACAGGGGAATGAATGAAAGCTTGGAATGGAGGGATATGCCTGGGTTAATATATATAATGAAGCAGGGAAAGGATGTGACTGACATTTCTATATAGCGTCCCAAATCAATGGCATTATCTGTGGAGAACCTTGTGTTGTGTTTTTCTTTATTTTTTGGGAAACCGTATTATCATATTATCAAGGAAAACATTATGGTGAATGTATACCGTATATCACGAGTGAGTAAAGTGAATGAGTGATCTATTTTTCAACATGAGAATGGACACATCCACAAAAAATACGCAAGTTCTATTCCCTTCTAGCGGGTTTCATTCATTTGGTTTGATAGCATGCAGTATCGTTCACATATCGCTTATCGTACGTGTATTACGTCACTCTACCCAATGGAGAATGAGCGTTGGGTATGGTTTACGATATTGCATGGTTGTCAAGACAACATGACGTTACACGTCGGAGACGTAAAACTTCCGCACTAGCGAGCGACTGTGACAATTTGGAAACAAACATGGCCGCCAGGTTTGATTCGTTAAATACGGAAGATTTTGAGAGAAATTTGAAAGAAAAAGACGCGTTGAACACCTGAAATGAATGTGTATATCTTAATAATAATAATATTGGCTGGCTTTCTTTCGTCGTATATCAGATATATTCCATTCAACTTTTCGTCTTCGACTCGTTCAGTATCATGCTAGCTGAATGGGATATATCTGATATACCTCGAAAAGAAGCCAGCCAATATCTGTCACTCAAAGTACCCAAATTTATCAAAACAATTCATCAATTTCATCACGAGTAACATATAGAGATTTATGTCACGGTTTTGGTTCTCCATGGTCCGGATGGAGCTCGTATGGAAAATACAAGTGGTGCATTTCCCAGTAAAATACTCGTGTGTGTGTGTGTGTGTGTGTGTGTGTGTGTGTGTGATCAAATATGTAAGTGGACAGTTCTTGCGATTATAATCAAGGGTTGCCATGTTGGCTACAAACACTGCATTAATCCTTCTGGACAGGATATCTAGGTTAAATGCAAATTGGTTTAAGCAATAACAGACAGGTTTAACTGTAAATATGTGCACTAGACCAGAAGGTAATTCATTAGGAACTGGCCATGGTTACAAATATCATTGAGATGAATTGAAGGAAAAGTAATTAATTTCAATTTCTTAATTTCACACACACACACACACACATGCACCTTTCTGTGACTGAGAAATTAATATAAATTTATTTATTTATTTATTTATTTTCACTAATGTTACATTGAAAGGTCCAACGAGAACTCCATTTCATTTTGACCAGATTAAAAATGTATCGGACGCATTAATATCTTATTAGAATATTTGTTGGCATAAAATATGAAAGTATTTCCTGAATGAAAATATTAATTTCAGTGTATAACTAAAATATTTAGTCTGTTTCTTTTCCCATGTTACATCCTGCAGTTGTATTTCACATACAGTACAGTAAACTGACTCCATACCGTATATCCACTGACAAGCTCTTTTTTCTTTCTCTGTCTCTTTCGTTTTTTCTTGGAACTGATGACCGATGTCTCTCTCAACGTTACAGGTAAGACCAAGCGTTTAATTATGTGTGATCCTATTTTTCAATAATTCCTCCCTGGATATAAAACGCCGTTCGAGACTGTCTAATGAAAGCATAATGAAACCCTCGGCAGTGTGTACTTTACCTGGTGCACTTTCTCATTTCAACTCGTTCTCATGGTAATTGTTTCAAGCCCTTTTATTTTGCGTAGTCTCATGGTTCGGGCTGTAGTTTGTAGCGATACGTCTCTAATAAACTGTTCTGCGATACCTTTCTTTTGATCAAAACAGCGTAGTTCTCTATAATGGCACATGTTAGTGTTGTGCATACTGTAATTTTGCATTTCTTCAATAGTTTTCCAAAAACAACAGGACAGAGAATGTTCTGTGGCTTTTTGGATTGTGAGAGCGAGTTTCAGCGTTCGAACAGGTGGAAGCATATGGGCGCGTAAGCGAAAGGAGTAGGGATATAAATTTTGCTCGTCTCACACAACCAGCAAATATTTAACTGTTCTAATAAAAGCTGCATGCTCTTCACGGGCCCCTGTGAACAGAGGCAACAATATCTCCTCGCACATGGGGAAATGGATAAATCCCTTTTCCCTACTGTGCAAAATCTTTTTTTTTTTTAATGTAGCACACAGCTCCAAGCCGTGTTGCGTGGGTGGGCTTGTATTCTTCTTACTAAAATCAAGAATACCTCTTTTTCCTTGTTTTTTTTCCCCCTTGTTAAGAAAGGCATCTCTGGAAATAAGTGTCTGGGCGTATCATTTTCTCTGGCTGTAGTGTGTGTAATGACAAGTTGTGATTCATTACACCTTTCCTTTCATGTACCATTTAAATATCGTTCTCACGCACATAGATGGAACCTTTGACTTGCCTTTGATTTCCTTCAGAAAGGACTTAGTAAGTCCATTTATTTTTTGTCCAATTTTAGTTGCACGAGTGCAGTTTTGTAGCTTGAAGCCGCTTGCCCATTGCTCCATTCTGAGCTTGACAGTTATACACCTTTGCCACAGAGGCTGACACAGGGAGTGATTTAAAATAAAAATAAAAATCTGAGGAGTTGATAAGCAAGCGACACGAACTTGGTGTCCGGTAAAGATGTGGCTGATGGCAAAACCGTGAGCGTGTGTTTGCATGTGCGTGCTCGCATACACAGGGTAGTGGTGGTGTTGAAAGGGCTCATGTGAACGTGAGGTGCATATGGAGATGGGAGTAACAATTCTTCTCTGCCTCTTAACGCCACCTCTTAATTGTAACACGAAAAATGCCCTTCTCACAAAGATCCCTGTTTTGGTTCCTCTAATAAGCCTCTCACAGACAAATGGCGCTTTTTTCAACCAAAAAGACCACAAGCGTCTTAAGGAGTCACGTTTTAAGTGACAAATTGTTTCTCCAACAATGGCGCCATCTAATTGCTAATTGGAGCTCACAGTCTAATAGAGCGAGGAAGGATGGAGGGTGAAAAAGAGCGAAGGGAAGAGCGAGAGGGAGAAGGAGAAGTGTCCTCACAAACACTTGCTTTAGATGGCACCTTGAGTGGTCACACCAAGATTCAAAAGACACGGCCATGGCACAAGTCCCAGTCTGGTTCTTTCTTTGGTTATTGGTGGGATCAGGGATCGTTTCGATTTTCCAAATGTTCAACCGCCCATTGATTTTACCAGTCAGATAAGTGGCATCTCTTCTTGGTCCACAGAATTCTGGCATCTATAGCTTTTTGGCAACATTCCTTCCCAGTGACCACAAGCAGAGAGTGAAGATAGATGGGAAAACGGGACTGTCGAAACAGGATTACAATTTGCTAAATTGAGGAAATAGAGCAGCATGACTCTTCGGTGGTGGGTGAATATTTTGGTTCCACCTTCTCTAGGTGTCTATAGTCTTGAGTTCTCTGAGACTCTTGCACTGTCATCTGGATTTGATCAAGAGGTCACTTCCTAATGCTCCTAACCACAGCCTGCCCATGGAGTTCTTTTATTGTTGGTGCTGGTGGGGGAAGGTGTCTGACAGCTGTAACAACACCTGAGACTAGACACTTATCTTCCCCTTCCCCCTAGTGAGGGGTATGGACTTTGCCTTAGTATGGAGAGAGTGAGAGAGAGAGAGGGAAGTGCCAGTTGAAGTACCTTGGCAACCAGTAGCCGTATAACGCCACTGTCAATCAGTCAATGGTTGAGAGGTGTGGATGAAGTCTAGACTTAAGTTGTAGCATAAGTTTAATCGCATTTCAGCGTCTACTGTGGCTTAAGCCTCTGGCTACAGCAGGGAACTGGAGTCAATGGTCAGATTGTATCAGCAAATTAAGGCCTTGGCAGCGGGTGATCGCCAGAGTTGCGGGACAAGCAGCTGTGGTCCTTTTGATCTTCAAGCCTCTCTCTGTTGCAGTCCCAAGATAGCTGTCACTCAGACATGCCTAAAAATAAGACTCATGTTAAGAATGCAGTACCCACCAATGATACCCTTTGCCTGTAGCAAACATTTCCAAGATCCTTGAAAAATGGTCCTGTCTCTGTCTGTCTGTCTATCTGACCCACTCGAGAGTCAAAAGGCACTTTGTCTGAAGGACTAGAAAAAAACAACAACAACAATGGCTTCAGAGGTGATGTTAAAAGTAGTTCATGACCCTCTTCTTTAGACCGAGAGTGAATGCAACATCGTTGGTGCTCGCCTCTCGCATCCCTTGAGAGAGGGCATTATATGCTGCTGTATTGTTGGCCTGCCTCCTGCCAACTGTGCTGGGAACAAAAGGCCGAGCGTTTATTAACAGACCCTGCTGTGTTAAAGGAAGCCCTGACCAGCCCTCCTTTCCTGATGATGGCCTTATCCTGGCTGGACTCTCTACCACCAAGCAGTTTGAAGACCCTGCTAATAGCCAGGTAGATAGCCACCACTGGAGAAGGATATTTCATTGGTGCTTTGTTCTCAGCAGGAAAGTGCTGCAGTGTGGGACAAAAAAAATATATATATGAATAGCCTAACTAACCATCAGCAGTGTCAGCATTTTATTTTGCAGGTTCTCCATTTTAGGTTCTTCCTCTTTTAAAGAAGTGGCTTTGCTCATGTTTAAATGTTTGCCTTCTGGTAGACCTAGCTGGTTTCTTCTCAAGACAGAACACTACAGGTTCGATACTTCTCTTTTTGACAAGATATGGGGAAGAATTAAAGATGAACCTCCACATCATGCAAATGTTCCATTTTGCATAAAGGCTTCTTCAAATAGACTGAGTAAATGATTAAGTGTATCTGAGGACCACTAAAAGTAAGTTACCTCAATCTTTGTTAGAAGCCTAGTCAATATTACTTCTCTTTTTACTAATCGTATGACCAAACAGGAAGTGACAAATTCAGTTTCAGTTTAACAAGAGCTAATATGGTTGTTTCTGACCTTGCTAAAGCCAGTCATGGTTGATTCGTTTAGTTTATCAGCTGAAGACTGTTATGTGGACAAGTGCATTACATTTATGTTTGTTGTTTGTTCTTTGAGAACTTCATGTCACTCTATCTCCTGCTATTGTCTAAATGGAGAGAAGAACATAACCTCATGGATCCAAAAACAGGAAAAAAAAATTCAAATTGGATGCAAAATGGCAGTATAGCGCCAAGAGTTGAACTTGCTTAGTTACTCTTGTCTATCTCTGGCTGCAATAGCAGATTTCTGGCACTCTCCCTTGAAATCATCTCCACCTGGATGTTGTAGGCTTGAGTCCAAACACTATAAGGAAATAAAATACGAGTGTGAAAAGCTTGCTAGAATGGCTCTTCCCCCCCAGTGGGACATTCTGCACTCCAAAATGCACCTCGCTGACAGGAAAAGTTTATGGCGATTTGTTGAGTCAAACGATGGACCTTACGGAAAATGCTATGAGCGTGAACCGTCACATTCCGCACCTATGATGGAATCGTGCACACTTTTTGTTAGCTGCATCCAGCTGCTACTTTCCAAGCTGGGGTGTAATTAGTTGGACATTTTTTGACAGCCAGGTTCACTAGATTCACTCTCTTGCCTATTGTTGGTTACAGTGGACCCAGGAAGAAAATTTCGTCTTGGGTTATCTTTATGCACTCTAATGATGAGATGTATTATTTATAGTTTTTTTCATATTCAGAGACAATGTACGGCTACTAAGTACTCACTGATCTTAATATGATGAAAAATTAATGTGATTTCTCTGGAAATTAATACATGTCAGAAGAAGATATCCATTTATAATGAGCTGTTATCCAGCCTTACCTTCCCCCCCAACTTCCCTCTAAATCAAGACACGGATTAAGGCATGGACTTGATCAATTAATACAGAGCAATATAATATTGCTTGATTGAGATTTACAATCCCTGTGTCTGAAATCGTTCACTACTCCCTACTCCCTATATAGGGAATTACTCTATAGAGGACTACATAGTGGGTTCATTGGTAAAATGAAAAAATGCTTTCGGATGCTACTCCGTCGCGCTGGTATTTACGTCATTACTGTCGCACAGTTAAAATGTGCCAGATCAGTCAGCTGGTGGGTTTTCAAAATAATAAACACATGCATGTATTTATTTTTGTGATAAATCCATATTATACTGAGCGCATTTCCCACGTTAAACAATACAAAGTCCCTGCAGCTTTCAGTTCTTTTAAATCAAGGCTGAATACTTTCTTCTTTGCCGCTGCCTTTTATTCGATCAAATTTGAGACTTTTTAAATTTGATTTCTTTCAGCACGACCGCAATGCATGATGAGATATATTGCTTTGGTTAGTGACCATCGGTTGTACACTACTTTTCGTGATGCATTGTGGGATACTTTGAGTGCACTA
>JAPEKL010000028.1:18451723-18463387 GCA_028877455.1 Bagre pinnimaculatus | reverse complement strand
AATGACGATTTCTGCCTGCTTTTTTTTTTTTTTTTAAAGTTTCCTGATTGCTCTCAAAACAAACAAAACTTCTGGCTTGATTACATCAGCATTCGAAAGACGGCGCGCGCGTCTTTTGATAACATTGGTCACTTTGATTTCCGCTGTATGTTTTACTTCCGTCCTACAATGTCTCGCACAGGTCTCAACAAATCTTATTTACGGCCGTTGCTTTGACATGTGGACTGATATATTACAGAGCGTATTTCAAACACTCATCACTTGCTATAGCAGCAACAAAATAGCGATCAGAAATGCATTCCGATATTTAATAAATAGAATTTTGATCGTAAAAAATTTGCCTTTAGTTCTCCTTTAACCTAACCGGTGTGTCTTTGGACTGTGGGGGAAACCTGCAGAGACAACATGCAAACTCTACACAGAAAGGCCCCCGTCGGCTGCTGGGCTCAAACCTAGAACCTTCTTGCTGTGAGGCGACAGTGCTAACCACTACACCATCGTTCCACCCTGTTGTCTTTTATTAGACGGAGGCAGATCAAGTCCTAATGACTTAGAGCAAATGAAAAAGAGGCGGTGTTTAAAAACAGGGGGAAATGATCCAGACAGCTATATTGCTTGGGCGAAGCTCTCGTCTCACTTTTTTCCTCTCTCCTGTGCGTCATCTATGGAGTTGGATATCTATAATTGAGGCACTTGGTGCCCAACCCAAAACCAGTGAACATCATTTTCCTCTCATCACATGGCTGAGAGCGTTCTTGCTCTCCCTCTCTCTCTCTCTCTCTGCCATCATTTGTGGCGATTATTAAAAACACAACTATTTCCGAGGCACCTCAGGAGAGCCTTCGAAAGCGAAGTGCTGAAGTGCGAAACATTACAAATCAAAAAACGCAGTGGTTTTGTGTGTGTGTGTACACAATATGATGCCTGAAGGTGCAGATTGAACTTCTACATTTATTTCCATTTTTTGGCATGTTCCCACACGACCGCAGAGCTCAGGTTCATACGGCCATGCGTTTACTCTCAGGGCAGAAGGAGAGGAGGGGAAGATTAGAGGAGAGGAAGAGGTGTGGGTTTGGGTGGGTTGTCGAAGGCTGCGATAGATAGATGGATGGATGGATGGATGGATGGATGGAAAGTACTATTCGTGGCATGAATATTTCATGAGCAACCTGTCTTCTGCTCACAAACCTCCATTTAGATCCCACTCCGAGGTGCCTGACTTGGCTCACGTGGAGCTGTTAGCTGATAGAAAATACCCAACAAGCACCTCTGGCAGAGGCACAGAGGGAGAAACCTAATCTCGAAACCTCTACACAGCCAAAGCTGCTTCCTTTTACCTTCATTTCTGTCTTTCCTTCTTCTTTTAAGCCTGATTTTATTGATTTGTTTAGTTAAAAAAAATCATTGGACATGAAGGACAGAAAGGATGTCAAGAAAAAAAGAAAACAGGCAGCAGAGAGGTTTTGAACAGAAGCTATTTTTTGAACAAAAGAAGAAGCAATTTTACATTGAGACGATGAAGCAGTTTTGGTTAAGTGGGAGGAAAAAGAGGAAGGGCTCTCGCAGCTTTGCCTCGGTGAAGGGAACCTGGTGTTGCTTTAGTGGTGAAACTGTTTGAACAGCCAGTGACCGACAGGGCTGATCGCACGCTGAGAGCCACCGAGCATCTGCCGGGAGATTTGCATATTAATTGACCCATATTAACTCCCCCTTGAAAAAAAAAAAAAAAAGATGGTCGACTCCGCTAATTCATCTGCCTTGGACTCTGCTTCCTAGTTGTGCTCTCACCTGGGTTGTTATGTCGGATAGATCAAAAGCTTGAAATCGTTTTCAATCAGAAACTCTCAGTAAGAAATCGGTGTACGTCTACGAAGCCTTTTTGATTTGCTTGGAAAATAAAATAAGCCGATCTGGATCTGGACAGAGTTACTGGATGTACTGTCTTCATTATTTAACTGCATGCCCGTTTATAGTAATAGTCAAAGCAAGGAATAGAAAAATCTCCCAAACTCTGATATAAACTATATTTCAGAATATACTAAAGCATACAGAGATTAGATTCGGGACAGAAATGAAGCTGTTCAATCAGGCACTTTAGGGTTTTGCTCAGTAACACAGAGAAACCAATTTCCCAGTTCTTCCTCAGTGTAGCGTGCGTTGTTCCCGTCTTCCTGCCTTTTGCTGTAGAAAGAAAGCATCGTGTATTTCTCCCTAAGCCATAGAGAACACACACACACAAATACACACACAAATACACACACCGAGGCTGGTGGAGGCCCAGAACAGTTGTCGAGAGAGCGAGGGGTAACATGTGCATGCGGTGGGCACAGATGGTGGGTCTGTGAGCGGGAGGAGAGGGGGGTAAGGTGGGCCGTCTGGCAGCATGAGCGAATTTGGGAGTCTCTCTCTCTCTCCCTCTGTCTGTCTCTCCTCCCCTTTTTTCTTCCCCAGCCTGTTGCATAGGGGTCCTACAGTAGACAAATGGGAGTTTAATTCAATTAGGGGGCAGGCTACTGTTGCCTCGTCACTGCTGGGCCTGAGGAGCATGACAACCCCCTACACACACACACACACACACACACACATGCGCACACACACCATTTGGATGCATTGGATATATATATATATAGAGAGAGAGAGAGAGAGATAGAAATAGTTAGCGAGAAAGAGAAATAGCTAGAAAGAGAGAGAGAATGAGAGCAAGATAGATAGATAGATAGATAGATAGAGAGAGAGAGATAGAATGAGAGCGAGATAGATAGAGAGAGAGAGAAATAGTTAACAAGAGAGAGAAATAGCTAGAGAGAGAGAGAATGAGAGCAAGATAGATAGATAGATAGATAGATAGATAGATAGATAGATAGATAGATAGATAGATAGATAGATAGATAGATAGAAATAGTTAGCTAGAGAGAGAGATAGAATGAGAGCAAGATAGATAGATAGAGAGAGAGAGAGAGAAATAGTTAGTGAGAGAGAGAGAAATAGTTAGCTAGAAAGAGAGAGAGAATGAGAGTGAGATAGATAGATAGATAGATAGATAGATAGATAGATAGATAGATAGATAGATAGAGGAATAGTTAGCTAGAGATAGATAGATAGAGAGAGAGAATGAGAGAGAGAGAGAGAGAGAAATAGTTGGCGAGAGAGAGAGAAATAGCTAGAAAGAGAGAGAGAGAATGAGAGCGAGAGATAGATAGAGATAGAGAGAGAGAGAGAGAGAGAGGTAGATATATAAAACATATTTAAAAGTGACAACACTGTGCCTTAACACTGACCGCTTTTAAAACACACACACACGCACGTACACACACACACACACACACACGCGCACGTACACACACACGCAGTCCTGCCCACACAAATGCTCACTCGTCCTCTGTCCTTGATGTGCCCACCCCCCGTCCAGGTTCTCCGTAATGGTTCACGCATAGTTGAGTTTGCACTGAAGACTGCAGACCGCACAAAAGCCGTCTCTCTCTCTCTGTCTTTCTCTCTCTCTTTGTGCCCCCGATTGGGCTGATGATCTCTCAGCCAGCCTGGCCTTAAAACAAACAGCGTCTCTCTCTCTCTCTCTCACCTCGTACACACAGATCCACTCAGAAAGAACATCTATATCACTCAAGGCCAGTCTTATCGCGCTTCAAAAGTAGGATTAATCAGGATTTGTTTTTCTCTTCTGTTGTGCAGCAAAAATGTGAGCGTGTGTGTGTGTTTGGTTTTTTAAGACTGAATCGGGCGTAGTTTCTGTATGAGGATATGAACAGGTGTTATGAAGTCGTTCCCTGATATACGAGGTGTCTGAGCCGTAACGGACAGTGGATTGTGACTAAAACCAGACGATTTCTCATTACTCTTCACCACTGCGGATGGTGTGACGACATCCTTTCCTGCTAGTTTTATCAGTAAACACTAATAACAGTAGCAAGAATAAAGGTGTCCCAGGGTCTCAGTTATTTTTCACTTTGCACTGAAGAGACATCGCGAGCAAATGGAGCTTTTCAGGATTTTTATTATGTACGATGAGAACATTCCTGGACACACTGCACTAGAAGATTGCTGTACTGTACTGTACTTTCTGGTAGAAAATGATTATTAGATAATAGATAGGCGACATTCATATCAAATCACCTGTTTGAAACAATAGTACAGTTTAATATCAGACAAGCGCCAAGTGGTTTTTTTTTTTAGTGCTCTTTCTCGTATTTATTTATTCTGCCCACTGCTCTCTTGTTCTCTCTCTCTCTCTCTCTCTCTCAACTACCGTATCTCCCTGCTTGCATTCTTGGTAAGATGCTGAACCAAATCTATCACAGGTACAGTACTTAGTAAGAGTATGAGTCACTTGTCAGTGACAAATATTGATTAAAGATTGCTTAGAACGTATGAAAACAGATTTACCATTCTCACGACATGCATTTAAAAGCTTCTTCATACCCAGGATGCTTGCTTACCCAGGTTAAATATGTGTCATCAGTCTTTCCACTCCATCATTTTCTTTTCTTTCTGCTGCCTGGTGTGATTTATGTGGATCATTTCCAGGCTGTAGCCGCTAGGCAGCGACCTTTTTTTTCTCTTCTTTTTCTTCTTCTTTTTTTTCAAACGCACCGCTGCCTTACCTAGTTGGTTCCCTTCCCCCTCCTTTCTCTCCCTTGCTCAGGTGATGCACAGGAGAGAGAGAGAGAGAGAGAGAGGGAGAACTGAGAGAGCGGTTATTTTCCACCGCCTGTGCAGGCTGCTTTCATTACCGTAGCGGACGAGGGGAGAAGAGGAGACGTACCTGGCTGCCGTTTGATATGGATAAGTGCCTCGTCTCGGGCTGCGTCTGATCGTTTTCAACGTGTGTTCGGAGCAGGGAGATTGGCTTTGATGGAGAGAGAGATAGAAAGGAACGGAAAGGAAGATGACGAGGAGACGGATAATGGCCGAATGACCTTCGAACGCGGAACGCAAGGAGGTGTAACATGATCGTAGCTCGCTGGATCGTAACTGACCGTTGTAGAAAACGTACAAATTTGGATATGATTGAACCAAGCGATGGCGTCTTAAGTGTTCGGTGAGGACGGAGCTCAGGTGAGGACAGTGAGGACGGATCTTTTTCTTCTGGCGCTCGGGAAACACGCATGGACATGTACAAGGAAAAATGTACTGTACTAGGTCGCACCCACACACCTGTCGGAAGGGTAAACAGCTGGGAAATGTGGACACATAGAGAGACACAAGCGCACACAGACAGCGTGAAGCTGTGAATCTTAGTCCATGGAGCGACACCGTAGGCCACTGGAAAGAGACGAGGTATTCTTGTTTCGTAAGAAGTCTTTAAATCTGATCTTTGGAGTTTATCTGTTTATATGCATTGAAACACATGTAAGCCATGCTTGCTTACTCCAGGGACATCGGAGCGTTTTAAAGAAGGAGAAGGGTGAGGATCGGGTGAGAGTGACGACAGATAAGATGATAGGTGGGGCTATGCACTAAACTGAGAGAGAGAGAGAGAGAGGTGGCCTCTTTGTCTCTGGGGCGAACACAATGGGCCGTTCACTGCAGACATTACAAGGCAGGACAGCTGGCAGGATAGCAGGATAGATACGACAGCCAATCGGATCGCTAAATGGGCGGGGCACACATTACACGGCCAGATCTGATTGGCAGCTCGGATTATATTCATATATTCTTCTAGTCATATTGCAAGACAGAAAAGTCTTTGGACATTCGGGCTGGTTGTCTAGCTGTTAATTTTATCACTCGTTGCTTCATTAAAATGTGTCTGTCAAGACACACACACACACACACACACACACACTCCCATCTGCTACACCACCAGACTCATTTGACCTCTGAGGTAAACATTGTGATGGATTGCATTTGTGTTGCAAGCTTTTTGTGTCTTGCACATGTGATAATGGCTACACCCACCCACCCCACACACACACACACACACACACACACACTCATGCACTTGTCCCCAGCCGAAGTGTATTTGACATGAGTCAAAATATTTCTCTTCCTGAAACCATTCTTCGAACCTCGTTCTATTTGTGCCAGAAAGAGCCAGGCGGTCAACTCAGAAGCAACTTAGAGCCACAGAGACGTTCTCTCAAACGTGTCCGTGTCCTCGCGCATTCGTGCCACGTAATTTGGAATGTACCGTCTCTGTAACTAGCTCATCCTGTAAAAACAAACAAACAAAAACCTTGTAAAAGGGAGAGGCTGATGCTGGGTTCAGTATTTTCTGTGGCTATGGTATGTGTCACAGTTCCTCTTAAACTCAGACAGCTCAGCAGTCGTCTATTAATGATATTCAGCTCCCTGACCTCTGAATTCATTCTCTCGGCCTTCCCTTCCCTTCCCTTCCCTTCCCTTCCCATTCCATCTCATCTCATCTCATCCCTCCCCCTCTGTGTTTTTCCCCTTAGACTTATACTCCCACCATCCTGAGATGTAACGAACGTATTTTCTGAAACATAGGGCCGCGTGTAACATCGTACACGGACGAATGGGAGTTTTGGAGCTATTAAGAAACATGAGAGGAGTCTGTGTGGCTCTGATGTCTTGGAAGATGTTAGCGAGAAAGGGAGAGAGAGTAATATAAAGTTGCAATATGTCCAAGGTATATCCAGACCACACACACAGAGCTACTTATGTCTTACTTTCCATTACTCCCTTAAAACCTCCCTTTCTCGCTTTCATTTGCACCGAAAAAGGACTTGGGTATCTTTACCCCCACTCTCCGAAATAATCCCACCGGTCACACCTCTTGCTAAAAAATCTTTTTTGTCCCACGCCCCTCCTCAAACACCCCCCCCTCCCCTCTCTTTTGGTATTCAGCCAGCGGTCGGCGCGTTTTTGCGCCCATCCCTCGCTCCCCTTTTTAATGTGCACCTGTTGCGCAGTTGTCCTGGCCCTGGCAAATGTGGCCGCCACCAATCACACAAAGATCATATTATGATCGGCTACGTGCTGGCTAATCTTTCCCCTTTCCCCAGTGAGTCCTTAGAGGTACAGGCCGTCTTTTTTCCGCCTGGGAACCTGCGCGAGGGAGGAAAAAAAAAAAAAGAAGCCCGGGTGGGTCATTACTGTTTAGTTAAATGAATGGGGTCCTGCGGACAGATTAGGGGACAGGGTATGGGATGAGATGAAAGGAGCTGGGAAAATGAACATGGCTGAGAAGGAGAGCGTGTTGTTTTTGAAGCCGTGTTGTATGAGGATGAGACAAACATCAGCAATTAGGTCTCAAATTTGGCCATTAGAGCCATTTCCCAGTAACTCTTGCTGGGCTTGGCAGAGTGCCAGGCTGATAAGGTGCTGCCGAGGATGGAGAAAGATCACGCTTCCCATGAAGTCATGTCCATTTGTCCTGCAACACATCACTGCATGCACCCAATTCATTCTTGACTCCTTTTTTCCTGTATTGAATGAAGTATTTTGTATACTTTGGACACTGATACTAACTAAGCTTTATAGTTCACAGACTACAAACTAATATGATGTGTGCGTATACTATGTTCGTTTCTTTTAGCCACAGTTTGAGTGCTGGGATATTATTCAATATGTTCCAAATGAAGAACATTACTTCACAGACTACGTTGACTTGCTTAGTTAGACTCCCTAACCAGCCATATTGTCTTATCCATCATGCAAACATGGACTGATTTGGCGTGTATGGGAATTTCCATCCATCCTGTGCCGGGCTTTGTTGTCACTCCTGAACGGGAGCCATGCGTGTAAACCAGTGGAGAGATCCAAACTGTGTGTGAAAGCTCTTTGTGGAAACTGGTGATAAATGTCAACCGGTTCCTGTCTGTCTTTCTGCAGTGCTGAGCTCCGATGAAGAGGACAGAGTGCATGGTTCGGAGGGAGAGGGGAGCCCGGTTGGCGTTCCCAGCCTGGAGCCGTCGCCCCGAGTGGCACATGCCCTTCTTTCATGCAGAGGAGACGAGGAGGACGAGAGCCGCGACATCTGGCAACACACGGACCTCAACGGCGCAGGTGAGAGCTACACCGATGACATACACCAATCAGCCATAACCTTATGATCACTGACCGGTGACGTGAATAGCGTTGATGATCTCATCACAGTGGCACCGGTGGGATATATTATGCGCCAAGAGAACAGTCAGTTTTTAAAGTTGATGTGTGGATATGAAGCAGGAAAAATGGGCAAGCGTAAGGATCTGAGCGACTTCCACAAGGGCCAAATTGTGATGGCGAGATGACTGGGTCTGAACATCTCCAAAATGGCACATCTTGTCGGGTGTTCCTGGTATGCAGTGGTTAGTACCAAACAAAAGTGGTCCAAGGAAGGACAACCGGTGAACCACTGACAGGGTCATGGGTGTCGAAGGTTCACTGATTCACATGGTGCATGAAGACGAGCCCAATCCTACAAAAGAGCTACTGGAGCACAAACTGCTGAAAAAGTTAATGCTGACACTTCTGTTTTCATGAGCTATTTAACAGTTATTCCACAAAATCGGGTCGTACATGAGCTGACAGTCGATGAGGCGCGTAGCACCGAGCTGTCTCGCTACAAAAACTGAATTTGACACTGCAAAATTGACATCTTAGTAAGTTAGAATATCTTAAATATAGTTGAAACGATCTAGCATTTCCTGTTAGAAGAATACAAGACGCCAACTCTGAGATTATTAAAACTATCTCTAGATTGTAACCAACTTCTTGTCAAGTAAAATTATCTGTCCATGCAGCAAGATAATTTCACTAGTATTAAGGAATTTTCTCCTCAAATTCAGTTGTCAGGTTTTTTTTGCAGTGTCTCTGTGTCAGCCCTGTGATGATCTGGCAACTTGTCCAGGGTGTACTTCGCCTCTCGCCCATAGTCAGCTGGGATAGGCTCCAGCTTGCCTGCGACCCTGCACAGGATAAGTGATTAGGGATAATGGATGGATGCAATCTTCACAGCCAAAACCAAGTGCTCAAATAATAGTTCACCTTCAGAGCTATTAGCTATTTAAACAATCAACAGGGCACATGTGGGCAACAAGAAATGCCTGTCAGTCATGTGTTCCAATACATTTAATCACTTGAAAAAATGACTGGTTTCAAACAAAGCAGGGTGTCATGTTCTCGATTGTTTAACACATCTAGATGTAAGTATCAGGAAATGAAGCCTGAAATGTATATGTCAAATATGACATGCAGTACTGGTCAAAAGTTTGGACACACCTAATCATTCATAGTTTTTTTTTTTCTGTATTTTGACTATTTTCTATATTTATAGAGCAATACTGAAGACATCAAAACTACAACCCCAGCTCCAAAAAAGTCAGGATGCTGTTTAAACTGTAAATAAAAACAGAATGTAATAATTTACAACTCATAAGTTTTCAATGAAATACCCTATATTTCATTGAAAATAGTACAAAAACAACATATCAAATGTTGAAACTGAGAAATTTCATTGTTTTTTGAAAAATATATGCATATTTTGAATTTGATGTCAGCAACAAGTTTCAAAAAAGCATGTTTACCACTGTGTTGCATCACCTCTACTTTTAACAACACTCTGTAAATGTGGGAACTGAGGGGACCAAGTACTCTAGTTTTGGAAGAGAAATGTTGTCCCATTCTTGCCTGATATACAATTTCAGTTGCTCAACAGTTCGGGGTCTCCTTTGTTATATTTTGCGCTTCATAATGCGCCAAATATTTTAAATGGGAGACGGGTCGTTTAGCACCCGGACTCTTTTACTACGGAGCCATGCACTGTTAATATGTGCAGAAAGCCGTTTGACCTTGTCTTGCTGAAAGAAGGAAGGCCTTTCTTGAAAAAAGATTTTGCAACAATGTCTATCTAGAATTAATACATCATTCAGCATTAATCATGCCTTCCCAGGTGTACAAGCTACCCCTGTCATGTGCACTAATGCACCCTCATACCATCACAGATGCTGGCTTTTGAACTGTGCACTGATAACAAGCCAGATGCTCCCTCTCTTCTTTAGCCTGGAGGATGTGGTGTCCATGATTTTCTAAAATGAATTTATATTTTTGATTTGTCAGACCTCAGGGCAATTTTCCACTTTGCCTGAGTCCATTGTAAAAGAGCTCGGGCCCAGAGAAGATGGCGGTGTTTCTGGATATTGTTTATATATGGTTTTAACTTGCATTTGTGGATGCAGTAATGAACTGTTTTCACAGACGATGGTTTTTTGAAGTGTTCCAGAGCCTGTACAGTGATTTCCACTACAGACACATGTCTGCTTTTAATGCAGTGTCACCTGAGGGTCTGAAGATCAGACATCCAATGTCAGTTTTCAGTCTTGTCTCTTGCATGCAGAGATTTCCCAAGATTCTCTGAATCTTTTAATGATATTATGTACCATACATGATGTGATCCTCAAATTCATTGCAATTTTACACTGAGGAATGTTATTTTTAAATTGTTGCACTGTTTGCCCACATAGTCTTTCACAGAGCGGTGAACACCTCCCCATCTTTACTTCTGGGACACTCTTTTTATACACAATCATATTACTGACTTGTTGCCAGTTAACCAAATTAGTTTTTTAAGCATTGCACAACTTTTTTTCAGTCTTTTGTTGCCCCTGTCCCAACTTTTCTGAAATGTGTTGCTGACATCAAATTCAAAACAAGCATATTTTTCAAAAAACAATAAAAGTTCTCAGTTTCAACATTTGATGTTGTATTTTCAATGGGTTTCCATGATTTGTGAATCTTCACATTCTGTTTTTATTTATGTTTGACACGGTGTCCCAACATTTTTGGAATTGGGGTTGTATGAAATAACATATGGAACGTGTATGGAATTGTGTGATTAACAAAAATATGTTTAAAAATGTTTCATATTTTATATTATTCAAAGTAGCCACTGTTTACCTTGATGACAGCTTTGCACACTATTGGCATTATCTTAACCAGCTTCATGAGGTGGTCATAGACTGTAGTTATGTCAAGAACCAGTCAACTAAATAAAGATAAATGTCAGTCCATCATTACTTTAAGATATGAAGCGTCTTCTTTAAAAGTGGTATAAAGAAAAAACATTGAATTGGAAGACGTGTCCAGACTTTTGACTGGTACTGTACCTATTTTGCTGCTGTAGACATCAGACCCAGATGAGTGTGAGAGAGAAGGTTATTCTTCCTGCCATCAGACAGACCCTGAGCAGCAACCTGATGGCGAGGCAGAAACGTGCCCAGGACATTCACAAAATGCGCCTCAGAAGAATAATTATCTCCTAACTATTTAACAGATATATGTAACAGTAAACATAATGAAATAAAACTTTTTATTTTAGTGAATAATGTTTTATCTCCCACTTTGTTCTGTGTTATCTTGCAGATGTTTTCTTATTTGAACTATGCATCTTTTCAGATTGTGCATAATTACAGTTGACGACAGAGTATCAGTGCCTTAAATGCTATAATCTGTTTTGGAATGTTAGACGGTCACTGTTGATGTTTTGTTTTGGATTTGCCCTGAAAATTATAGTAAATTACCCTTGATCTTTTGGCTGCTCAATTAAATTAATTAAGGGAGTAAAATATTAAACATAGTAGAACATCACATGGACACAAATTTTGAAAATATACATCCCAAGTTATCAATCTCATCTCATCTCATTATCTCTAGCCGCTTTATCCTTCTACAGGGTCGCAGGCAAGCTGGAGCCTATCCCAG
>JAPEKL010000028.1:13739978-13750177 GCA_028877455.1 Bagre pinnimaculatus | reverse complement strand
GCTCGCAAGTTGAACGAGTTTTGAACCAGCACCAGCACTGGCCCCGAACCAGCCCTGGAACTGATTTGGTGGAAAAGAGGTATAAGATGCCCCGGGGCTTGCACCCATACAGTAATTCAAATGGGGAAAACCCAGTAGAGGCTTGTGGGACATCGTGCACTACAAACAACAGAAGGTCTAGCCACCTGTTTCAGTTTCTAGCATCCCCGTGAATGAACTTATGAATCATGTTTTTAAGTGTTTGCTTAAATTGTTCAACCAGCCCATCAATTTGCGGATAATAAGCACTAGTACAAATCAATTTAATCCCCAATAATTCATACAATTTGTGTAGTGTGAGTGACATAAATGTAGCACCTTGATTGGTCAGGATTTCTTTCAGAATCCTAACTTGGGAGACAACATGGAAGAGTGCCTCCACAACACTGCATGCTGAGCTATTGTGAAGAGGCAATACTTCCGGGTATCGTGCTGCATAATCCACTATGACTAACACAAAGAGATACCCACATGCAGATCAATCTAATGGCCTGACAAGATCCATGCCAATTTCTTAGAAGGAGATCTCAATTAACGGTAATGGGTGCAATGGCACTTTTGGTGTGGTCACTGGATTTATCAGCTGACATTCATGGTTTTTTCCTGACCCAAGTGCCCAGCCATAGGATTATGATCAGCTGCATGGAATAAAAGTTCCCTACGGCTCTTCAGGACCAACAACTATGTTATCTCTTCCTTGGTTTGAGTGTCCTGCATCACTCAATTTAGCCTATCCTCAATAATACAAAAATACAGAAAGGAAAGTGCAAGGTTAGGTTGGAGGGCTTGGCAATCAATTACTTTCACTTGGTCAAAAGTGCGTCTCAGACTCGTCACATGTCTGTTCCAATGGGAAATCCCCTAAGGGATTCCCCAGAGAGAGAGGAGGACCCTCCCCACTCTCTGCATCATCATGATGCAGAGCTGACATGGACGGCCCTGGGACCACCTCCCCAGCTAATGTTGCAACAGGATTCCTCCATAACATACTACTGCAGGACCCACCCACTACTAACTGTTCTGTTAATGTTTTAAACCCCAGCCAATCTGTTCCCAGGATAAGCAGATGGGTGAGGCTCAGAATAAAAGGTTTATCACTTTTCTCCCTGGAATTGAATAGTAATGGGCATTAACGGATATTTGCGAATATTGCCATGCACACACCTGACCTTCACCAATCGTGCATTTCCCAGTGCCCCACACTGAATCAGGCTTTGATGCATGGAGGGCTGGTTACAACCAGAGTCCACCAAAGCCTAATGTGTACCCCCTTGAATTTTCACAGAGGCACTGTATGTTCCTGCTTGATCAGAGAAAGCCTGTGGTGCATCTCGAATGCAAATCAGTAGCCCTGCCTCCTTGCAGAAATGCTGATTCCGGGAAGTCCCAACCTTCCCTCTGTGCCAACAGAGCTGCCCAGGCTCACTCCCAGTTCTGGTGGGCATGGATGAGTACCCCTGTGAAGAGAGAGAGGGGATTAATGGCAGCACAGACATGGAAGGAGATGGGAGCAGAGAAACACGAGGACAGACTCGAGTGCAGGGAGCAGGTTTTGGGAGAATTGGCCCCTGTTTCCGTGGGACTGAGGTAGGGGAGAGGGGTGAGGAGAGGGAGGGGGAGAAAGGTGAGGAGAGGGAGGGGGAGAAAGTGAAATTGTGCAAGAAAGAGGTAGAGAAGCTGCAGTAGTGCTTGCTCCTGGAAACGGCATCAGGTCATCCTCTGCCAGCCAGACCGTCTCTTCCAGTGATGCCACATGGTGATACTGGATCCATGTCAAGGTCTTGCTCAGCAGTTGGTTGACGAACTGCTCCAGCATCATGCAGTCGATGACATCCTCCATGTCGCACTTGCCTGTCCACAACCACTGTCAGCATACATCTCGGAGCTGCTGTGTGAATGTAAATGGGTGGCCGACTGTGTGCCAGTGCACAGAACCACTGGCGATGGCCGTGACCGACTCGTTGCAGTATAGCCCACTTCAGGTCCAGGTACTCCAGCATGCTGGTGGCTGTGAGCTGCTGAGCTGTGAGCTATGCTTTCCCCAACAGGAGCAGCAATAGGCGCACCACCAACTGTGAGGTTGGCTATAAGCTCACCTCCATGATGCACTCGAACAGCTTGAGGAAGGCTTCTGTGTCATCCTGCGGCCCCATCTTGACCAGTTGCACAGGAATGCTGGCCACAGGAGCGACCGCTGGCATACCTGCTGACTGGACCAAGCTCCACATCACCTTCCGGTCCTTTGCTGGGTCTTGCACAGGGCCTGGAAGCACTGCACCTGCTCATTGGACAGTGCAAGCAGCTCTTGGTGTTGGCGTTGGAGGTTAACTGTGAGGGTCTGGAGGAGCTCCCTGACTGGTTTGGACTCCATGGCGGTGTTTGTTCCTCAAGTCCCAGGTTTTGACACCAGTGTAACAACTTTGAGAGAGGGCAATGAGGAACTGGAGCCAGACGCTGCAATTCAAAGTGTGCTTTTTATTTTAACTACACTTTTCAGTGATTTAGATGTTCATACACAGACACACATGTGGGGAGATACAGCTCTTTCTCTCAGTACTGGCTATCTGAAAGACACACAGAGACACATGTTAAAAGACACCCAGTAATTAGACACAGGTGTACCTCATCATGTATTACCTGCTGCTTCAACCCTACTCCTTGCCATTCCCAGCCAATGCTCGACTACACCCTCACTGCTATAAGGATGTTTTCTCCTTCTGTTCCGTCAACTTGTTTTGTTCTTGCTGTTAGTGAGATTCCAAATTTCTTTGCACTGGTTGGGATACAGGTAAGTTCTGCTCCTGTATCCAATTAAAAGTCAAGTTATTTTTGTCCATTCACATTTGCGCACACATATAGGCCATCTGCTTGATCTTGAATTAGTGCTAGCAGAGGCCTGGGAAGGGACCTCTAAAAATCCCCTGTGTTTTTGGTGATATATTCTGTAACATAACTGTCAGTTGAGACAGTTGTTTCACAGCCTGCATGAAGGCATTCACATCCAGAGTGTTTGGAGAGTTTGAGCTCTCTTCAGGTCTTTTTTCAGTCCTCCCAAAATATTTCTTTCCTGATCTGCAGTGTCACGGAGTGAGCCGTGACGCTTACACCCAATTACACACATACTCACACACCCAGTCACTCAGGCAAGTGCATAGGCGCAAAGGCAGCTATCTGCCGGCACATTTAAAACACCAGCTGACCTACTGCAGTGAGTAGCACTTCATTTCCACTTCCGTTTTCTGTTTTGGTTTACCTGGGTTAAGCATTCCACATCTCACCATTTGCCATAGCATCTCATTAGCATTTGTTACCGAGTGTGCAGGGGCGGCCAACCTACATGTTCGTAGCATTTGTTTGTTACACAACTCGCGTTTCAACACGCACTATATTCCTAAACATTCATTCATCTGTTTAAATAACTTTGTACCAGTAACAAAACACACCTTTCGCCCGTAGTCAGCTGGAATAGGCTCCAGCTTGCCTGCGACCCTGTAGAACAGGATAAAGCAGCTAGAGATGATGAGATGAGATAATAATGACTTTGTTTAACAGCATTTCAATAGTAGCATGGCTCTTCATCTGTTAATTTAAAACACATATACAACTAATAAATCTATTATATAATATAGTAAATAAATGTATTAATTTAGCTAATTTAGATATTAAACATTAACAAATTTTACATATATATATATATATATATATATATATATACACACACACATAATCTAAGTTTAAATTGCAGAGCCTAGGTTTTAAGTCTTTCAATTGCTCTTGATTTAAGGATCGATCTTATGTCTTTCATAAATGATTCAGGTAACATATTGGATCTTATGGTAGGAGGGAGCCTGTTAAATAGTTAAGTGGCAGAGTCCTAAAATGTTCAAGTTTCTAGGGGTACAAAAAGACATGGGGTCTTTGTTGATCTCAGGTTGCAGTTGTGGATATGCCGTTCCAGTGGTAGATATGATGGCCACGAGGGGGTTGTGAAGAGCTTTGTGATAACTTCAAGATGTTCATCTGCATGAGTTCTTTAATCCGGAGCCAGCCAATGCCAAGGACATCAGTTTCGGAAACATATTTCTTCAGCACAATCCAGCGGCACTGTTCTGGACTTTTTATAGTTTCCTTTCCAGGTCGTTGGCGAGGGGATAAGTGACATTACTGCAAAACTGGATTTTTGATATAAATAAACTTTGTACAAGTTGCTTTTTATGTACAAAGAAACAAGATGTTTGATTTTCTTAAAGAGGCCAAGGAAGCATAGCATGAAGAAGCAATGGTGTTGATGGCATCATCCCATTTCAGGTGCTCGTTGAATTGTATGCCAAGATGTCTGTAACTGATTTCACGTTGAATGGAGGGGCCATTGATGTGAAAGAGGTTGGGATCTAAAGACTTAAGATTGTGGTGACGAGCCATTTGGGAAGTTGAAAATAGCATCTTTTTAGTTTTCTTCAGATTTAAGGAGAGGTTGTTCTCTGATGCTCAGGTGGAGAGTCCAACTAAAGTTTTGTTGAATCTAGAAGAACAGGAATTGATCTGGTTAACAGGACAATGTTCATATATGGTGGTATCATCTGCATACTTTGCACATTTAGATTCAAGAGTAGAGTTTAAATCTGCAACATAGATATTAAAGAAAACAGGACCCAGTACACTTCCCTGGGGAATGCCAAAGTAAAGATCAGTTTCCTTTGATTTACATTCATTGATCATGATGTATTGTTTGCGGAAGGACAGATAACTGGCAAACCAGGAGATGAACAAAGATGAGAAACCCAGACCATGAAGTTTCTTTAAAGCAATTGTGACACACAAGGTGTCAAAAGACTTAGAAAAGTCTGTCATGACCATCATAGTAACTTCAGATTTCTTCCTGCTTGAAATAATGTCATCCCGAAGTTTCATAAGGAGAGTTGACATACTATGTCCTTTTCTAAATCCAGACGTGCAGTCAGGGAGCAGGTTTCATGCTTCAATAAACTGCAGCATTTGGCATAACACAATTCTTTCCATAACTTTGGACAGTACAGGTAATATGGTTATGGATCGATAGTTGTCATAGCTGGTCAGATTTGGAACAGGAATGGCGCAGCCAATTTTCCACTGTGAGTGGAAGGTTGAGGGGAAGGTTGAGGTCAGAATACTAGTATTGATGATATGGGTGCGAGGAATTGATAGAGCCTCAGCAGCTGGCTTGATGTGTCTGATGGAGATATTGTCTACCCCAGTAGAGCAGTCTCAGCAAATGGATTGGAGTTCTTTGAGGAGTTCCTCATTTGTCAGTACACAGAGAAAGATGATCTTCTCCATCTTTCAAATCCTTTAACATTTCAAGCAAGGTCTCTGGTGAGTCTGGTTCATTTTTCTTGACCTTATTTGCAGTTGTAGCAAAGTGAATGTTTAGTCCATTGGGGTCAACACAGGGTGCTTTAGAAGGGGGGGGGGGGTTCAGAATTTGATTTATAACTTTCTAGACTTGTTTTGGCTTGTTTGTACAGTAGATAGTGCATTCTTGTAAAAGTCTCTTTTGGTTTTGTTTATTTCCTTCTTTAGCATGTTACGAACAGAACGGGACTCATTCCAATCAGACGGAAGGCTCAATGGCTGATGAGCATGATGACACAGCAGATCACATTTATCCTGCAGTGATCCAGTAGGCTCACTTTGCAGCCATGGTGCTGGTGGATGAGTGATTTTTGTGCGGCATAGTGAAATGTGAGATTCCAAGCATTCATTTAAAGTGTCATTGAAATTTTAGCCTTAAATAAAATAGAAATGAAATAAAAGCCTTTCCTTATCAGAAGCCCTGGATTAATAGAGAGGTTCACCTCCTGCTCAAAGCAAGAGATGCAGCCTTCAGGTCTGGAGACCAAGAAGCTTACTGCTCAGCCAGGGCCAATCTGAGAAGAGGAATCTACCAGGCTAAATATAACTACAAATAGAGAGTTGAAGAGCACTTCAATTCCTCTGATCCCCTACACATGTGGCAAGGTTTACGGACTGCCACTGACATCAAACCACCCAGCACTGTACCATCAACCATCTTGGCCTCCCTCCCCAATGAGCTCAATTACATCTACACTTGCTTTGATTGGGGAAATAAGGAGGTCATCATCAAGGCAGAACCACCATCGAATGAGCAATCTCTCACTTTCTCCACCTCAGAGGTTTGCTGTACTCTGAGCAGGGTGAACATATGCAAGGCAACTGATCCTAATGGAATACCTGGACATGTGCTTAGAGCTTGTGCAGAGCAGTTGGCCGGGGTCTTTATGGACATTTTCAACCTATCCCTGGCCCAGGCAGTTGTCCCTACCAGCTTCAAGACTGCCTCCATTGTGCCAGTGCTGAAGCACTCCACTGCTATAATCCTCAATGACTTCTGTCCTCTTGCACTCACCCCGTCATTGCCAAGTGCTTTGAGAAACTGGTTCTTTCACAACTGCAATCCTGTTTACCTGCCACAATGGACCCACATCAGTTTGCTTACCACTGCAACAGGTCAATAGAGGATGTTATCTCCACAGCACTCCACTGTGCTCTGACCCACCTGAACTACCACAACTCATGTCAGAATGCTGTTCATTGATCTCAGTGCAGCATTTAACATTGTGATCCCCTCCAAGCTGACCTCCAAGCTTAGCCTGCTTGGTATGAGCACATCCCTTTGCAACTGGACTCTGGACTTTCTGACTAACAGATCACAGTCTGTTAAGTTAGACAATCTCTCCTCCACCAGTATAACCCTGAACACTGGCATGCCACAAGGCTGTGTGCTGAGCCCTCTACTGTTCTTTTTGTTCACCCATGACTGTTTTCCTGTCCATGGCTGTAACACCATAATCAAGTTTACAGATGACACCACAGTGGTGGGACGGATCAGAGGTCATGATAATTCAGGCAACAGGGATGAGGTCCAGCATCTGTTCACGTAGTGTGACAATAAAAACCTGGTGCTTAACACACAAAATACCAAAGACATCATTGTGGACTTCAGACAGGTAAAGAGCCATGCACGCACTCCCATCTTCATCAACGGAGCTGTTGTAGAGTGTGTGTCAAGCTTCAAGTTTCTTGGTATCCACATCTCTGATGATCTCACCTGGTCCTTAAACTGCTCCATTCTGGTGTTTAAAAAAAAAGGGGGGGAAAAAGGTGCAACAGCGTCTTTACTTTCTACGGAGCCTTAAGAAAGCTCACCTCTGTCCCGGGATACTGGTGGACTTCTACTGCTGTACCATTGAGAGCATACTAACGAACTGCATCTCAGTATGGTATGGCAACTGCTCTGTATCAGACCGTAAAGCAGTCCAGTGGGTTGTGAAAACTGCCCAGTAGATTACCAGCACTCAGTTACGTTCCATTGAGAACATTTATTACAAGCGTTGCTTAGACAGGGTGAGTAACATCAAGGATGCCACCCACCCTAACCATGCACTTTTCTCCCTCCTCCCATCTGGCAGTCATTACTGAAACCTCTGCTCCCACACCTGCAGCCCCAGGAGGAGCTTCTTCCCTGAGGCAGTCACTATGCTGAATTCCACACCACCACTCTACCAGCATCATTGCACTTATCCTGCATTTATCCTACACTGTTCAATATTTTAACATGCCATTTGCACAATTAATTTCTTGTACAAAATGGACCACTTAAACTGTTGCTCAAACTATTCCACGTATGCGATATTACTGTACATAAACAACTGTACATGTGTTCATACTGCTGCTGCACACACTGCCACTTTATTGTACATATAAACATCTGTATATATGGATTAACTGCTGCTAACTGTGCATACAACCTTACATACTCTTTAATCATGTCCACTTCCCCTCTATAAATATGCATTTAAATACTTACAAACATATCTGTATATTGTCACTGTCCATCACTGTATATATTGGAACATATAGCATCACTATGCTGCAGTACTTAATTCTGGCACTTATCTGTAAATAATACTGTATTTTACACTTCTAGTTAGATGATAATTGCATTTCATTGGCTTTGTATATGTACTCTGCACAATCACAATAAAGTTTAATCTAATCTAATCTAATGCCGCCCATGAAGCATCTAAGTTTTGTTTGTCCTCACCTATGGCTTCACCCAAGGCTCTTGTGAGTGTGGGTTGCTCATGTGGAGTCCATCCATCATATGGGTGCAGGGTAAAAATACCTCTGATATGACGAAGTTCATACCAAGTTTTCATCCCATCTTCTCTGGGATGTTTCATGTTTATACTGAATATCAGCAGGAGCAGGTACCTGATGTTGATGACTCAACACTCCAGCTTTTGTTCTTGTCTTTAATGATCTTAGCTGGGTCTTAGCTATCTCTTCACTCTTTGAATCACTGGATCACTCTCATCCATTGCATTCATCTGAGTCTGCTTATTCACCTCTAGGGGGCGACTCAGGTCTGACACTGATTTCATCTCAAAACAGAGCAGTGCGTTGGGCTGCACGTGCGTTGGGCTGTGCATGCCCATGACAAGTCGGAGCAGAGGGAGTAGAAAAAGCATTCCTTAGATGTTTCTTTTTCTTTTTTTAAAATAATTTCTGTTCCAATTCATCTACTCTAGCTTTAGAGCAATAAAGCTTTTGCTCCAAATCAGCTTTAGATTGAAGTTGTCGCTCTAAATTGGCTAAACTGTCTTTAGACTTAAGCAGCTGTTGTTTAAGATTTGCAAAAAGGGCTGGCATTTGAAAAACACTCACTGGATCTCAGTCAAATATTGCCGACTATGCCAGTTGTTAGATTGGGAAATAAATTTTCTGTTTTCCCCTTCACTAAAGATGCAAGCAGGTGCAAAACTTGTAGGAGAGAAGGTTTGACTGAAGCTTCATATTTGTACACAAGTGTTGTTCTCGCTCTCAGAGTGCGAGAGACACACTTGCTGCTTCTAGGCTTCTCCTCCAACAAGAACTCTTTCTTACAACATTTAAACCTTGGTTTCACACCCCAAGTCATAACAAAGAGAAAGATGTTACTGTGGGCCTCTGAGGTCTTGAACAAACACACACACACACACACCATCTTTCACATGCAGAGGCCTGAATTATACCAGGCCTGAAGTAATAAAGATTAAAGAGCCTTAACCATTCTTCACCTGGCAATGCTTGGTAATCCTGTTGTAGCACAATGCAGACTGTTAGCCAGAGAGAATGAATTTACAGTTACAGCTGTAACACCACAGTTTTAATTTGTATAATTAAAATCAATCTGCCACATGCTCAGCTAATAACTGACTGCAGCAGCAGGGGCATGGTCAAGCACCAGTTTGTGAATGGAGAGTGAGGCCAGGGAAGGTGAGTGGCAAAACAATCAGTCCTGTGTAATCAATGGTGCATGTGTGCCTTGTAGTGAGAGTCAAGGGCTTATATGGAGGAAGGGAGAGCTTCCTTGCATGCTGTGTTTTTGTGTGTGTGCGCGCGTATGTAAAAGCAAGCATTGAAAGCTGAGAAGCTTAAATAAAATTGCCCTACAATAGGTGGGTTGTATCCGACATCACATCTGCCTCATTAGACATGCAAGACATGAAGTGGTGGTCAGCTAAGCTCACTGTTCACAAAATGTTACTATTGCTGGGGCACCTTGCTAGTCATCAAAATGTCCTATGCCTGTGTTGTTTTGGGCTGTTCGGACCAAACAAACCATGAAACTGATAAAAGTTTCTTCCAAGTTCCCTGTGAAGTCATAAAAAGGGCGAAAGAGATTTTACCAAAACATGATGAGAAAGGTGGCTTTTGAACCTTTCACTGCGATCAAAGGGAGTTGAGTCGAAGAAGAAAAATGTGAAAAAGGAAAAAAAACCTCCTAGAACTGCCACCTTATTGTGGTGGAGGGGTTTGTGTGCTTGAATGATCCTAGGAGCTATGTTGTTGGGGGTATTACACCCCTGGTAGAGTCTCCCAAGGCAGACAGGTCCTAGGTGACAGGCCAGACCTAGAGCAGTTCATCAAAACCCCTTATGGTTGATAAGAAATCAAGGACCGAGACATCACCTGGTATGGTGCAGCCGGGGCCCCACCCTGGAGCCAGGCCCGGGGTTGGGGCTCGTATGCGAGCGCTTAGTGGCTGGGCCTTTGCCCACGGGGCCCGGCCGGGCTCAGCCCGAAGAGGTGACGTGGGCCCAACCTCCTGTGGGTTC
>JAPEKL010000028.1:13488693-13500870 GCA_028877455.1 Bagre pinnimaculatus | reverse complement strand
AAAATGTATATAGCAGTATTTATATAAATAATGGGGCTAGAAAGCTAAAATTTTGTAAACTATCTTAATTTGTCCTATATTTTCACCAGTAACTTTTATGGCTGAATGATCAATATTTTTGCAACCATTTTTTCTTATATTATGTCATTTGGCTTGGAACTACCCAGGTGCCACTGAAACAAACGATGTAATTTAATTTACCTGTCAGTATTTCCAATTTTATGACTGATCAGTGTATATACAGTAATGCTCTAGAAAAAATTAAGAGACCACTGCAAAATTATCAGTTTCCCTGATTTTACTATTTATAGGTATGTGTTAGAGGAACATGAACATTTTTGTTTTATTCCATAAACTACCCCAACATTTACCCCAAATTCCACATAAAAATATCATCACTTAAAAGAATTTAATTACAGAAAATGGCAACTGGTCAAACTAGCAAAAAAGATGAAGTGTTTTCAGACCTTGAATAATGTATAGAAAATCAAGATCGTATTCAATTTTAAACAACATAATACTCATGTTTGAACTTAGGATGAAGTCAGAAATCAATATTTGGTGGAATAACCCTGACATTTAATCACAGCTTTCATGCATCTTAGCATACTCTTCCACCAGTCTTTCACATTGCTCTTGGATGACTTTTTGCACCAGGAGTGGCATAAAGTCAATCAGCTCAGCTTTGTTTGATGGCTTATGACCATCCATCTTCCTCTTGATCACATTCCAGAGGTTTTCAATGGGGTTCAGGTCTGGAGATTGGGCTGGTCATGCCAGGGTCTTGATCTTGTGGTCCTCTATCCACACCTTGACTGACCTGGCTGTGTGGCATCAAACACAATCCTCAGAGTTATGGAACAGTGTCAGAGCAGAAGGAAGCAAATTTTCTTCCAGGATAACCTTATACATGGCTTGATTCATGTGTCCTTCACAAACAAAAATCTGCCCCATTTCAGTCTTGGTGAAGCACCCCCAAAATCATCATCGATCCTCCACCAAATTTCACAACGGGTGCAGGACATTGTCCCTTGTAGGCTTCTCCAGAGCTCCGTCTAACCAATAAACGACCAGGTGGTGGAAAAAGGTGAAAACTGGATTCATCAAAGATGGCAGCCTTATTTCGGTCCTCCATGGTCCAATCCTTATGGTCTTTAGCAAACCTCAGCCTGACTCTTCTTTGCTTCTCATTGATGAAGGGCTTTTTTTCAAGCTCTGCATGACTTCAACCCTGTCCGAATCGTCCTTGCTGTACACTTAAACCAAGCTGCCATTTGCCATTCTTTTTGTGGGTCACTTGAGGTCATCCTACGGTTATTGACATTCAAAGGAGTTGACAATCATCCTGGTCAGTGGAGAGTCCTTTTTGCCCTTTGCCAGTCTCTAACTTTGTTGTCCCCAATGTCTGCTGCTTGACATTGTTTTTATAAACTGCCATCTTTGAAATTTTGAGGATGTAAGCAACCTGATGCTCACTGTATCCCTCCGTCAGTAAAGCCAGAATTTAACCCTCCTGTTTCTCACTCAGAACTTTTCTTTTTAACTCTTTTGGCATGATGAATAGATATTTTTGTATTCCAATTAAAATTTAAGATACTACTAGCACTGTTTTTGTCATCCAAACTGGTCCTATTGCAAGAGGATAGTAATGACCACAGCAGTGATTTTTATACTTTTCTTCATTAAATAAGATTTTGTTCAGGTGATCAGCTAATCAGTACACCATTAAATAAGACGAGCTGTGCTTGTGTTGGAATTCCCAGTGGAATGAAATAACTGCCATACAGAGAGATGCTGATTTAAGAAAAAAAATTAAGTGGTCTCAATTTTTTTTCTAGAGCTCTGTGCGCGCGCACGTGTGTAATATATATATCTCTCTCACACACACCTCAATTAGAATACTATGAACAAGTTTGTTTTCATAATTGAATTAAAAAATGTAAACTTTCATGTATTCTTTATATATTACATGTAAAGTGAAATAATTCAAGCTTTTTTGTTTTAAGTTTGATTATTATGGCTTACAGCTCATGAAAATCAGAAATCCAGTACCTCATATTATTAAAATACTTCCTAAAAACATAAAAAAAATGATTTACAATACAGAAATGTCAAACTTCTGAAAAGTATGCTCATTTATGTACTCAGTATGTGGTTGGGGCTCCTTTACCATGAATTACTGCATCAATGCAGCGGGGCATGGAGGCGATAATCACTGCTGAGGTGCTACTGAAGCCCAAGTCTTCAGCTCATCTGTATTTTTGAGTTGGGTATTCCATCTTCCTCTTGAGAATACCCCATAGAATCGCCATAGGGCTCAAGTCAGGTGAGTTGACTGGCTAATCAAGCACAGTAATATCATGGTCAACAAACCATTTGGTAGTAGTTCTGGCACTGTGAGCAGGTATTAAGGCCTGCTGGAAAAGGAAATCGGCATCTCCATAAAGCTTGTCAGAAGATGGAAGCATGCAGTGCTCTAAAATCTCCTGGTAGACGCTGTGTTGACTTTGGACATGATAAAACGGCACCCCAAATAATCACACACTGTGGAAACTTCACACAACTTCAAATGCCTTGGATTCTTCGCCTCTCCACTCTTCCTCCAGACTCTAGGATCTTGATTTCCAAATTAAATGCAAAATTTACTTTCATCTGAAAAGAGGACTTTGGACCACTGAGCAACAGTCCAGCTCTTTCTCTCCTTAGCCCAGGTAAGACACTTCTGACATTGTCTCTGGTTCAGGAGTGGCTTGATATTCGGAATGCAACAGTTGTCGTCCCTTTCCTGAAAACGTCTGTGCGTGGTGGCTCTTGATGCACTGACAACAGCCTCAGTCCACTCCTTGTGAAGCTCTCCCAAGTTTTTGAATCGACTTCTCTTGACAATCCTCTCAAGGCTGCGGCCATCCCTGTTGCTTGTGCACCTTTTCAGCAATGATCTTCTGTGGCTTACCCTCCTTGCGGAGGGTGTCGATGATCGTCTTCCAGACAGCTGTCAAGTCAGCAGTCTTCCCCATGAATGTGGTTGTGTGTACTAAACTAGACCAAGAGATGCACAGTGTAGTTTTACCCAAACTCAAAATAAAATAATTCTCATATTTTGAGGGGTTTTTTGTGCTGTAGGCCATAATTATCAAAATTAAAATAGAAAAATGCTTGAAAATTTTTAGTTTGTGTGTAACTGTCAGGAAAGCAGCATTGAGACAGATGTAACCGCAGGGAAGTGTTTGCAAGTATTTACAAGTGCGCTATAAACAAATGTGAGGCAAGGTCAGAGAAAAGAAAACAAACAAAACCGAGACAAAAACAGAAAGCAGTCACTAAACAGACCATAAAACAGAGTACTTAAACATGGCTCAGAACAAACATAAGAGATATAGTGTTAATACTTCACAAAGTGTTAGTGTTAGCAGCGTTCTTTTAAGCATGCGCTGATCGCGCTCCAAATCAGTGACAGGTGTGTGCAATGATCAAATTATCCCAAGGGCACTCACAACGCGCATGTGCACGGCTGCTCAAACAGCACCAGGCTCAAGCATGTGAAAGCATGACAGAACCGCCCCCCAAAGTGCTCCCTCTGGGAGCTAAAATCCTCCTTGGGCTGCCTTGGGATAAGGGGCCTGGCACATGAAAATGTCCCCTCAGAGCTCTGCTCTGGGTCTGGGCAGATGTGGCACTGGAACCTGGGCTTATGCAGGGGCTTGGGCTTAGGTCAGGCCTTGACCTGGGGCATGAGGATGGATGAGAGGTCAGACATAGATACTGGCTTGGGTGTGGACTGAGACATGGATTCAGGCATGAATGCAAGTTCAGATACAGACTTGGATTCAGGCTTAGACATGGGCTTGGGCTCTGGATTAGACATGAACAGGGGCTTTGGACTAGACTTGGTCTCAGGATCGGGCTCCAGCCAGGACATGGGATCTGGACAGGACATGGATTCAGGCATAGACATGGTTTCAGTCATGATTCTGGGCTTGAGCATGGGCATGGACCCTGATGTCGGCATGGATTCAGGCACGTATTCTGATTTAAACTCTGACCTTGGCATGAGTACTGGCATCAACATGGGTATGGATCTTGGCATGGGTACTAGCGTTAACATGGGCATGGTCTGGAACATGGGCTTGGATCAGACACTGGGGTGACAATGTCCTCCCTGAAGCCTGGCAGCAGACCGAAGAGCTCATCCCCATTGCCCTCTGGTGCTGGGTCTGGAGTGGGCAGTGGAGCGGAGGCCACCCTGTCAGCCTCTGGCACAGGTTCTGGAGCGAAGGCCACCCTGTTGGCCTCTGGCACAGAGGCCGTCCTGTCGGCCTCCAGAGTCTCAGGCCCCCCAAAAAAAATTTTATGGGGGTCCTCCCTCTGGGAGGATTGAAATCAGGACTTGAGCTCCTCTCCGAATGACTGAGAGTACTGGAGGCATGGGTGCTGCATTTTAACGAAGCCCTTGGCCCACCGGCATGAGGGTCCAGTGAGCCAATAGATCATGCAGCCAATCGACCAGCTCTTTGTGAAAGAAGTGGCACTGCAGTAGAAATCCATCGGGTGGCTGCTTCATTGCTCCGTTGTATGGCGGCGGAATGTCCAGCCCTATGTGCTGGAGAAAACACACAGACCCCAGCTTAAACACCCTGACCTGAGCACAGGACTGCACGGTGTGCTTGTAATCTCCTGCTGCATCCAATATTAGGTGAAGTATTCTGTCAGGAAAGTGGTGTTGAGATGGATGTAATTACAGGGAAGTGTTTTTATTTGCAAGCGTGTTATAGACAAATGTGAGGTAAGGTCAGAGAAATGAAAACAAAAACAGAAAACAGAACATAAACCAGAGTCATAAAACAGAGTACATAAACATGGCTAGGAATGAACATAATGACAGTGTTAATACTTTGCAAAGTGTTAGTATTGGCAGTGTCCTTTTAAGCATGCACTGATGGTGCTTAAAGTGACAGGTGTGTGCAATGATCAAATTGTCCCAAGGGCGTGCACAATGCGGATGCATGTGGCTGCTCGAGCAATGCCAGGCTCAAGCGCGCAAAGGCGTGACAGGAATGAGTCTAAAATATTTAACATTTTCACTTTCTTAAATAACTGATAGAAAAGATTGAACATTTCCATGATATTCTAATTGTAGGAGATGCACTAGTATATAATAATAAAATGTTTTATAAAACACAAAATATATAAACTTAATACATATGTTTAATAAAACAAGTACATATTTATTATGTACAAATAAACTAATCACCTTAAAAAACAGATGCATATTTATTTTCCCTTACAAACCTTACACTGCATCGAACTAAAGAACATCTAGCTCAACAACTAGGAGACATTTAGCAAATGTTCACGCTGTTTATAAAAAAACTGAACCAAAATCTGTAAATAACTGTTTGGTAGCATCTTAAAAGGAATGCATAAAATAGGGTTAGAGAAACAACGTGTAATGAATTGATGTACATTACAACAATTATTTGATGGATATTATACACTTATGGTTACTGTTCTACAGCTGACAACACAGATACAGAGGCACTGCTCAGCATACCACTTTGATAACATGTACACTTTAACCTACCTTGAAATAACACTCTGAATATGATTATTTTACTGCAGTGGTACAAGAAGTACCTCTTTTTAACACTGCTTCTCTGAATCAAGTTCAGAGCTCCCTAAAGATATAAAACTGTATGGCCATTTTGACTTGCCATAACGTTGGTTATCATGTTTAGTGGGTGCAATACAGGAGAGAACTCCAACTGTGCTAAACTCCAGTCTTCCAGGATGACATTAAAGCTTTCAAAACCATCACGTTTTAGGTCTTGAATCAGTACCTTAAGACTTTGTTACATTCATTTCTATCTGGATGTCCAAGTCCTCCCTGAAGCATGTTTAATAACAGGGTGCCACAACTGTAAGGTGTACTGACTGACTACTGTCAACTAAACTGACTGAATGGTGAACTATGTATTCATACCAGTAAATTCTCATAGGCCATCTTTTCTAACATCTGAATTTCTTAGTGAGTCTTGTTGTGAGCACACTTGTTCAAAGACTTTGACTTGACTTTGTTGTGAGCTCACTTGTTCTTGAGGAATATACAAACAATTTCCGTGTGAAAACGGGCATTTGCACTCAAGAGGGTGTTGAGACTTCGTAATGCAGTGTCCATCTCTCCATTTTGATGTCCTGTTTGATTAAAGATTGACATAACTTCTCAGGTTATAGTGAAATTGTGTACTGCAGCTGACAAATTGTACTTAAACATGTAATTCATGTGATTTACAAAAGCTGAAGGGAATAAAAACGATAGAACGCATTTATAACTGTCCAAGTTATTGGCTTCTGAATTAAAACAAAAGTAAATCTGGCTTTGCATTTGTTCAAACATGCTCAATCATGCTTTTGCTTAACAACAGTTCTTTTAACGTCTCCATGAGACAAGATTAATTTTGAGCCCTGGGCTCTCTTCTCACCTGCCATTACAAGCTCAACAAGTTCCATGGTGACTTCAGAGAACATACTCTCCATTCTCTCAATGAAGGTCCGCTTCTCCAAGGCCACTGAGAAAACCTGATACACCTGCTGGATCATCTTAACTACCCAGTTCATGCAGTAACCATCCTTCTCACTCACCTGATACAGTGACAGTGTACAACATTTTTTATTATTAAAAAAAAAAAGATTTCTAGACAATGGATTTCTTCCACTTTTAGCAGAATTTAAATGTACAAACTGACATTTTAAGTAATAAAATATTGAAAACAGACAATTTCACATTTTTCAGGGATGGTTTAAGGATGATAGTTCCATTTTTTTTCTTCATTTCCTATGTGACATTTAAATGGCTTTGAACTGTGCAAAACATCTCAAGCAATTTACAGTATTTCACTATTGTGATGTCTCCAAAAATAATTAAAGGAGACATATTCTACCTCTTTTCCACATGTTGACACCGTTCCCTGAGGTTTTAATGAAATGTCTGACATGCTTTGGTCAAAATACCAGAAGGATAGAGCACCACCCTGTCGAAATAGCCCTGTTCCTTTAAGTGATAATGAGTCACTGCTCACTCAAACCCACTGACTGTGGGGTATGCCAGTGTGAGTAAGGCTTCAGGCTGCCAATGCAACTGTTGAGCATGAATATTTTCCCCTAGCACAACATGCTAACATTGCTAACCCCTACACTTATTCTCTCATTTTACTCACGTGATGTGTTGATAAAATAAAGCTCACCTTACAGACATTCAACTAACAAACTAATAGCATTAACAGTATTGTGGATCTTGCAGCAAGGAACACCAATAACTTTCAAGAAAATCAGTATACATCTTAACTCCGCAGTTAGCTTTAGCTCGTGTTAAATGGTCAAACAAACAAACAGAGCATGTTTCGTTTTTAAATACTTACATTTCCCTCATCAGCAGTTTTGCCAAGGACAGTTGGTATTGATCCCTCTTTTTGGAACAATTTCATTTGTTCCAATGGCCCAGGTGGATAAAGCAGTCAGATGAAAAGTGGTTAGCACACACAAACAGGTTTTTGCCAATTGTAGCTGGGATGTTGCTATCAAAAATAAACTCAATCCACTCAGCTCTGCTGTCCTCTTCGGCTGCGGGTCGATGTAAAAAACGTATGCTGCTCTGTGCAGCCAGCAGAGCAATTCCTGTGCTTAGCTTGCGTCGACATAATGCTAGCAGGTACAATACTTGCAGGAAAGGCACTTCAAGCTATGAGTGGAGATACTCAAATGGGAAGCGGTATAATGCTAATGAGCTCACCTCTGGGTTTCCTCTGGGTTCTCCGTTTTCCTACCACTCCTCAAAATCATGCAGACTCAACTGGCTATGCTAACTTGCTGCTCGGCGTGAATGAGTGTGTGCATGCATGATGCCCTGTGATGGACTGACATTCCATTCACAAGGTGAATTCTCCCACATTGTGTTCAGTGTTGGCAGGACTAGCTCTGGATCCAAAGAGACCTTGATCAGGGTCAAGCAGAAACTGAAGATGGATGGATGGAAATTCACTGTATGATTCACACCTGACATGACAATAACTTGCAAAAGGCAGGGCTCTCCAGTAGCTAAACAGTATCAGGAAGAACAAATGAAGACGCCATAAAGAGAAAGTCGAAGGGGCACCAGAGAAACTGGAATGGTGCCCACCCATGGTTGAACCTGTCACAGTCCCAAAGTGCCCTCATTTTTAAATGGGAAAAAATGAGTTGGACAGCTGCCTTTAGTGAATGTTTTGTGAGACAGCAGCCTGACTAAAAGCTGAATGGGCGACAATACACTGATACTTGAAAAAGCTCTTAAAACTATTTAAAACTCTCAAAAAACAGCAGTGGAAAACAGAAGTCATCCTGTAAGAATGGACACAGCATGCTGAAATAGGATGACCCAGGTGGCACATAAATTCTTGGGAGACAGGTAGATAAAAAAAAGAAGAAGTAGGAAGGCCTGTGGAATAGACCAGAGGAAAACCCTTAGTACAATGTGTTATTTTGCAATACATTTAACGTCCAAGAGAGAGGAAGAGGAGAAAGAACTTAGAATCAAACACTGCAATAACTATTGCAAGCTGTGCCAAGTCAAAGAAAGCAGAAGAAATCTATAGAAGGTCAGGAGTACAGACATGGAATGAGCCCTGAGCATCACCAGGGTTAGGTTGTCCTGGAATACAAGTAATGACATTATGTATTCAGAGTCCAAAAATAAAGCAACCATATTCAGCCTTTGTTATATTTGAAACATTTATTTAGACTGCAGTTACTTTATAAAGTCTTGTTAGAATAGTTTTCTTCCTCAAATCACATTCAATCTCTCTTAATGACCGCAAAATGGCAGAGATGAAAGAAACACTACCATTTTCTGAACCCTGTGCACACGCTCTTCTACACTGTGTGCACACTTGTCCTCCTGCTCTGTCCACAACAGAGCAGTAAGCAAACTGTAAGCAAATTAATAAGTATCCTGTACTGACCGCAGGCAGAATCTCATATTGGAAAGGATCAGCCTCTCTAAATACCTGGCGATGATGGAGTTGAGGGTGATGGGACAAATGTCATTAAGGGTTTGCACAGGCCCTGAGCACTTAGCTATCTGGGATGTCATCTTTACATGCATTCACTTGGTTTAGGGTGGAGCACTGGGGAAGAGTGTCAGCAGCAGCTCACCAGGTGTGAGCTCAGCTTCGATGGGAGGTTCTTTGGTCATAGCAAGCATAGATGTTCAGCGCAAGCAAAGATGATGTTCTTCAAGGAGGGAAATGTCACTGACTGAGGAGGAAGTGTTGATCGGTTTGCAATCTGAAGATTTTGATGACTTGCCACATGAGCAAAAGAATGTTTTTTCCACTTGGTTGTCATGACTCCCCTTTTCAGGTTGAGGGTGTCTCATGCTGCGGTCAGATCATACCAGAGACCATCATAAAAATGGTACCTACTGCCATACACATGTGAGTAGGGACTCAAACTTTCACGGTTACTGGAGGACCAGACCCCCTCTGTAACCCTAGCTATGTAATAGGAGAGATGCCAAAGGCTATCAAAACTAAGATTGGAGCCGCCTGAGGTGCCTGAAAACGGAAATTTTGAAATTACGGGGTTATGAAAAGTCATTATACATTAATACAAGATGTTCTAGACAAAAAAAAAAAAAATTAAGCAGACTTTAGCTTAAACATGTTAAAGATGCAACATCAGTCTGTTGGGCCATTTCCCTGGGCGCGGCCATACTGGATTAGCCAGATATATAGATGTATTAGGAGACGAAAATGAGGGTCGCGCTGCATGACATAGGATTCCGCACGTCTTCCTCATGCCGTCCTGGATCCAAGACATTTGGCCGAGTGGCTTCATCAAATAAAGCGAGAAAACTTTACTCCTGGAAAAAGCAGCAAATTGTGCAGTGAGCATTTTACAGAAGATTGTTTTGTGGAGGACTTGTATGGAAAAAACAAAATAATAATCACTGGGAAGAAGTGAGACATGAGGCAAAAATGGCAACTGAAGCCAGACATTTCACCACAAAACACCAACACCTGCAGCATACCGTGTCACACATCAAACGGATGGAAGATAAGCCGGTAAATATATATATTTTTTAATAAACAGGCAATAAACTAGCCACTATTTTACTGTGATTCATTTTGTAATACTGCATTGCCATAATTTGTGTGGATAAATGCAAACAAATTGACCAAGAAGTCATGCTAGACCATAATATTATACTATAGTCTAGTATAGCATGCACTTGTACACCTCCCCTGTGCTCAGGGAAAATGACGACATGCACAATGGAGTTATGGCAGCCTCCCTGACAAAAAAATAGTCTTGTCTATTTCAATCACTTTAGTGGTTATTAGTAGTTATTGCCTGTGAACCTGATCTCCTCTGAATGGTGCTCTTTACAGGGGTCGTGTTGGTCACTGTATTCTGTCAAAATGACGTAAATTGTTCCCTGCGTCTCCTCAGTGATGCAGACTCGTCCCTATCAGAAGTCTCCGGTGAGGAGCGCTGATTGTGAGGTCCTGTACAATTGAAACCCTCAGGCGAGGTGGGGAGGAGATTCCCCGCCGAGGCTACACGCAGTGCATTAGTGCGAGTATGTAGCCTATGGGAAATGAATAGTTTGTTGGACTAGCACTAATCCCATGTTTTGGAAAATCGAAAATGTTGTCTTGAGCCCCTCTGGGGTGTCACCAATCCATGTGCAAAGTATGGAGTATGTGCATCCAGCCGTGTTGATTTGCATAGATGAACAGACAGCCTTCCTTCCTTTAGTAGTAAAGATACTGTTAAGAAGAAATTCAATAAACTGACTTGCCAACCACCATTAAACCCAAAAGAAGAAGAAATTCAACATGCAGCTTTTTTTTAAAAATAAAGGACAGACACAAAGACTGACTTTTAGCTTAATGTGTTTATTTGTGAGATATTTCCTTTAAGGGCCTGGTTAGTACTTGGGTGGATACTGCCTAGGAATACAAGGTGCTCGTACAGGAAGGACTCTGATTTTTCTGACATGCCCTCGGCAGGAGGCAAATC
Organism: Bagre pinnimaculatus; assembly: GCA_028877455.1. NCBI lineage: Eukaryota > Metazoa > Chordata > Actinopteri > Siluriformes > Ariidae > Bagre > Bagre pinnimaculatus. Next base: position 13,489,812 of record JAPEKL010000028.1, on the reverse strand, counting down.
TCCTTGTTCAACTATGGTTTCTGATTGGGGAATGTTTTAATTTTCTTAGGGGCAGTGATTGTCTCAACACATCTGTTGATGTGGTCCAGGACCAAGATGGTGTATATATTAATGCCCATGTAGAAGCACACGGCGGCCTCAGAAGCAAACGTTGTGTGTTGGAACTGGTGCTGTAGTGAAGAGTTTACTCCCTGTAGCCACACTTTTACAGTCTTCACTGAGGGCTTCATATGTTTGATGTGGGTGTATTTGGGAAGTATAAGCAGACATTGGTGATGAGCTTTCCCAAGGTCTCCAGCCCCACAGCTGTTTGTAACTTGCTAGTAGCTTTACCAAATTTTTCATAGCTAACTTTCAGAGAGACCGAGACTGCACGGAGTACGATACATGTGAATTCACAGGACTGGTAGAAGGATCTACACTTAAGGCACAATTATGGGTCTCAGTTACAAGTGTCTGTATACCATGCCTTGTTTACAAAAATGCAAAACACCGCCAGCTTCTTCACTGCTGGAATACACAATTGTTCTGTCAGCCCTGAAGATGTTAAGTCCATCTTGTTCGATATCACGTTATTTGACATGTTACTCTGGAACCAAGTTTCCATGAAAATCATAACATTGTAGTCCATGAGCATTTTCCATGTAACTCAAAGACAGTTTGTCTATCTTGCTTACCAAAGACTGTATGTTGATGTTGGTCAATGAGGGTTTAGCCTTAGCCTAGCCTGCAGCCCACCCTGTGTACCCCATCTTTGTTTACTGTCTCAACACCAGTGCTCAACACTTGTCAGACTGGCTGGCTTACTTGAGCATGGTGTCCTGGATACCTCTGGTGGTAACTGATAGTGAATTAAAATCTGGTGTCCAAAGAAACCTCTGTGCAGCAACCCTTTACACCTAGGAACACAGTTGTGGTCAGAAGTTTACATACAGTGACATGTCATTTTGGATGCAAATGTCATGGCAATATTTCGGCTTTCAATGATTTCTCTGAACTGTTCTTTTTCTGTGGCGAAATGATTGTACAACATATTTCTTTCTTTCTCTCTCTCTCTCTCATTATCTCTAGCCGCTTTATCCTGTTCTACAGGGTCGCAGGCAAGCTGGAGCCTATCCC
>JAPEKL010000028.1:13035259-13045415 GCA_028877455.1 Bagre pinnimaculatus | reverse complement strand
GGTCAAGATTACTGTGAGGTCAAATGTCCATCCCCAAATCACAACTTAATAAGGCGTGTAGTCTACCAGGCGGAGGCGTCCCCATCCACGCTGTAGGTGCCGAGTTCTATCTAGCTTTTTTTTTTTTTTTAATTGTAAAGCTACAGCATACAAAGACATCCTGTAAAATTTTATGGTAACGGTTTGGGGAAGATACAATCCACACATGGGTGTCCACATACTTTTGGCCATATAGTGTACATCTCAAGTCATATTCACATCAGTCTTATTTAGTAAAGACAAATCACGCTGTAAGATGGCTTTCATACATGTTTATCCTGCGATAATAAATCCTAAAAAGCACGATACTCAGCAAACCGTCATGGTTTGGAGTTGTACATGACTTGTGTCAGAAATTGCCTTTCACAGTTATGTTCCTGTTCCATGTTTCTCAGTAGGCTTTATAAAATTATTTTGTTTCAGAGTGAAATAAACAGGCAAGAGAAACCCAGTGAGAGCTCCTCTGACCAGCCTGCTACAGATGATAATGGCTGTCCTATTGACCTCTCGACAAAGACCCACGAACCTGAAACACCAACTGACTCAAATACTACTCAAGGTAACTTTTTTTTGTTTTGTTTGGGGTGTAAGTTTAAAAAAAAAAAAACCTCAACTCATGACCACTAAAAATTTTGTACAGTAACATCATGTTTGCGTCATCCTCCCCCCCTCCCCCCTTTTAAATAAATAAATACACTAACAGAATAATACAGAAGTGAAAGACTGCAAAATATGGAAGTAGATGTCTCACGCACAGACATCAGTCAAAACATTGCCTTTAATCTGAGAGGGATGGGAGTGGATGGGGTGTAGTCTGGACATATGGAGTAAAGGGGGGGTGTTCTGGTTTAGGGAGGTACAGATTTAGGGTAGGAGGTGCATGGAAATTTCACCAATATAGCTGCGTATCTTTTTATGACTTGGCAGTTTTGATTTTGATGTTTGTTCTAATGTGTCGTTTCGTCCTCTCACAGATGCCCCTTCTATTTTCACAACTGGATTTTCAAGTGAACTTACATTTGCAGACTTGGCAAAGAGTTCTACGGACTTTGCCTTTGGAAAAAAAGGTTGGCTTTTATTCGTTTCCTTAATTTTGCATGTGATCATTAGGAGTGTCGGGACAGTTTCACAGAAACTTTTTTTTTAATTACACAGACGGCTATTTGAAAATGTAAAATAAATCAAGAAATTGCACAGCCGTTATTGAAGTTGTTCATTCAGGTGGAATATGCATAGTGTTGGTGTTTATTTCATTCATATCACACCGTGACACAAATAAGCTGCTTGAATAAAACGTTGACAGCATGCTGTGTGCGCCATGATGTACAGAGAGAAAAGGATCACTGTCGTATCCAAGTCAGAAATTTGATTAGTGCATAGTTCTGACTATTGTACAGTACTGCCTCTAAAAAAAAAATGTAATTTTTAAGTTTATATTGTCATCTTTTGTATGTAACATTTGAATAAATTAAACTAATTAGGAAATGTAATTCAACTCAATTTTATTTGTATAGCGCTTTTAACATCACACAGCAGCTTTTTGTAGAATTGTATAAATTCCCGATTTAAATTTCACATGTATGAATTTCCAAATTTATCCCTAATGAGCACGACTGAGGTGATTATGATGAGACATGAGGAAGACACCAGATAGGGTTTTTATTTATTTATTTATTTTTAAATAAAGAACTCTCTTCTATAGATGTGTACACTCTGGTCCAAAAAGTGTAATGTAACCAGGAAATTCATGATGTATATTTTAACATAAAGTCTGTTTTGTTATGAACTGTTTATTAATGCAGGCTCGAATGCAAAAGTGTTCATGAGAACTGCAGTCCTAAAGAGTCCTAAACCACTGTAGCAAAACTGTTTGTTCGTAAATGTGTTCTAGGCTGTGAGAGTGTAGGAGATCTACACGCATCAGAACAAAACGAAGCAAGCCTTTAACCCTGAAACACTTATTTGTTTCTTTACATTTAAGACCCAAACTTCTCCTGGGCCAATGCTCAGGCAGCTGTCTTTAGCTCCACTGCAACAGCTTCCAGAAATGAGGATGAAGATGAGGAGGGCAGCGACGAAGATGTTTCTAACAGTGACATTCACTTTGAGCCCATCGTTTCCTTACCTGAGGTATGTTGTAGATTTATGGACCTAGATATTAAACCCTAAAGTTCTTTTTTTTTGAGTTCTTGATCAGTAAGTCAAACTGATGGGCAGCATGTACATTTCTGTAAATGCTTCTCAGCTCAGAGAAAGGCTACACTTAAAAGACGCAGCGCAATACAATTTGAGCAGGAATAGATTTTGGTGTCTGAGACCTTGAACAAGACCAGCATGCCTAGTCAGATCAGGAAGGACCTTGCCTCAATAATAAATCAAAAATTGTCCTGCTGTTTATAAAAACAGCAAAAATTATTTGAATATGTTGATAGTAGAGTTTGAGATGATTGCAGGGCTCGACATTAATGGTAGCCTGACTGTCCGGGACAACCGAAGGTTTGGTCCAGACAAGTCAAATCTGCATGTCTGACAGGACAAGTTGAATATTTGTTGAAAATCACCATTAACAAAACCAGTTCAGTACCCTCAGCGATCCGGCCGTGTTGTTGTTTATGAAATTCCGGGGAAGCCGAGTACAGCAGGTGCGTGTGTAAAAATAACCACGTCATAATATCTAATTATAGATTATTAGACTTCATCAGAATCGGAGAAATGGTGATCAAATACCTCAGTAAAAGAAATATCTGTGGGGAATCTTCATTTCATTCTGACATTGATTGTAAAAAATTTTTTTTAAACCGTCACAAATGTCGTAAAATATTTCGGGGGAATTTTACGACAGTGCCGAACTCGCTCACGGTTTTTCATTCACAATGTGATTCTGTCCTCCGATCATGTCCAACTTGTTTTCTTTCAGTTTCATTTCCTCGAAAGAAAGTAAAACAGATGACAATCCCGACTCTTAAAACTGCAGATCATGTAATGGGTTATAACGCCACATGTACTATAATAGGGCATTGGCTAGTTTCTGTTTATTGTTACAGTTAAAGTTTGACTTTTATTGAAAAAATTATTAATCATAACTACACCTGCTTTTTAATTAAACTTTAGTAATTCAATTAAAAAGTGATAAATACATAATATGGTCAGGACAAATGGAAAATCCTGCTGCTTGTCCGAGTGGATTAAAAAGGTAATGTCGAGCCCTGTATTGAGGTGCTTACTTGCCATTAGTATGCATTTAATGAATACTAAATAAGTACACATGCATAACTCTAAACCGGTAACGTCCTTGCTGGGGTTTTTTCCTTCTTTTTGCTCTCAGGTCGAGGTGAAGTCTGGTGAAGAAGATGAGGAGATTCTTTTCAAGCAGAGGGCAAAACTGTACAGATGGGATCGTGATTTGGGCCAGTGGAAAGAGCGTGGAGTTGGTGATCTGAAGATCCTCTTCCACCCGGTGAAAAAGTGCTACCGTGTCCTGATGAGGCGTGAGCAGGTTTTAAAGGTGTGCGCCAACCACACCATCACCAAGAACATCGAGCTGAAACCCATGAACACTTCTGCTAACGCACTGGTTTGGACGGCTACCGACTATGCAGGTTAGAACGCTCAAAAACACTCAAGTTATTCCACTGTGTTTTTGTTTTTACTCTTGAATGTTAAACCTCGATCTTGGTTGTACAAAATGTGTTCTTTGTCCCCAAACAGAGGGCGACGCCAAGGTGGAGCAGCTTGCTGCCAAATTTAAGACCGCCGACTTGGCCGAATCGTTCAGGAAAACCTTTACAGATTGTCAGAGGTGCATGTCTCAAGTGGACTTGGCCCAGTCTTCTAAAGTCATGGAACTTTGCAGACCAAGCAACCCGGTGGTGTTTTTCACTCTAGCTGCTGATGACGAGCCACTCGGCAAGATCACGATGGAGCTTTTCGCCAACGTCGTCCCCAAAACTGCGGAAAACTTCAGAGCTTTGTGCACTGGAGAGAAAGGCTTTGGCTACCGCAATTCCATTTTCCACAGGATCATCCCTGATTTCATGTGTCAGGTAACTGTCCACTTGTCTCCTGGTATTCAGTTAAGTCCGAGGTGTCGCACATTATACTTCGTCTAGTGTCGAGTGGGCGGGACCAGAAAAATCACGGTGTTAATTTATCAACATTTACCTAATTGGGGGGGCCTTAAAGGGCTCCCAAGTGTCTTTCAGAAATTGGGTGAAAATAGGGGGAAAATGTATAGATTTAAAAAAAAAAAGAAAGTTATGATTGCGTAAGTATTCACCCCCTTTACTGTGAAACCCCTAAACTAATTCTGCTGGAAAGAGATGCTGTGTAGAAATTTTATTTATTTATTTTTAATTTATTTTCTTTTAAAACTTACTTGCTATTGAAGAATCGCAAAATCATTACCACATTTTCAGTAGCTGTGTTTTATGGTGCGGAGTTTTTCCCCGGAGTAGAAACAGACTTGCTCTTTCTCAATTCAATATCAGTTCTCAACGTGATTTTAATTAGGCCACAAATTCTAAATTCATTTGTTTGGCTGGATCAGAACCTTTACTGAGTTGGTTGGGCTTATGGGATTTGACGTGTGTGTGTGTGTGTGTGTTAATTTTAAATTTGTTTTTAGTCTTAGTCGCTTACTGAATGATTGATTGATTGATTGATTGATTTGTTTTAGTCAAGATTTATCAAGTGGAACTTGGTTTTAATTTTAGTCTCATTTTTAGTCAATGTTTTAGTCATGATTTTGTTTTAGTCTCATTTTAGTCAATGTTTTAGTCAGAATTTTTTCAGTCGGTTTCTTGATACTGGTTGTAAAACGCGCCCTGTTACTTTAATAGGGGCTATTATGTGAGGGGTATTGCCAGATGTTTTTGTTTTGAAACAGCTGGTGGTGGTGTTGCCAGTGGCAGTTGTAGCTTGTTTGCCTCCCCAGGGAGAACCCCCATTCAGCACCAACCCTCAGCGCTCTCTTTGGCGAATTCTAGGCAAAAGAGTACATATTTCAAAAGATTAAAAATATCAGGATAATATAGACCTCTTTTTATGTCGGTGTACAGCATTTTGTAAATTTTTCCCTTACTGAGCTCAGGACCAAGTCACAACAATCACAGGAAAACATTTATGATGCACCTCAGTGAAATTAATAATCAGTACTGTGCTAGTTAGTTGTAATCGTTTTGCTGAATGTCGCACCTTTTTGTCATCATGAAACTGAAATTACAACCCCAAAACAGGAAAAGTTGGTACGATATGTTGACATTGAAATTAAAACTCAGGGCTAGAATTTCATGAAAATTTGCAGGAATCTGTTTGGATTCTCGCAAAACCGTTTTGTGAGAATCCAATGAAATAATTTCAACGAAAGTGTGTGTGTGTGTGTCAGACTCCTGTATAGGCTATATATCATTATACGCGTGACGCTCATCGACCGTGAAACAGAATGCCCACCGTGCTTTGATTTTGTCATAGTGCAGGCTGCATGTCTTGCACCTCGCCTTGACCACGAAATCGTCTTCAAAGTCGAAGTCGTAATTGTCTAGTCGGTCATCGCCCCACGCCTGTAAACCACGCCGTGATATTCTTTTCGTTTTTTCAACGGATTTCGAGGTGTTTGGCTGACTATCACTTGAGCTGGAGTACGCCATCTTGTTATCCTTGACAACAAAAGCCACCTGGCGAGTACTTGGCGGACTAGATGCAAGCGACACCAAGCGAGTGAAACACACTTTGCACATGCGCAGAACGTTTGTTTATCGAAACAGTTTGTGGAATTTTTGTGTTGTAGTGATTACTTTGATGTTTTACGATAAAATTACGATATTTCTTGAATGTTTTGCGCGAATCTGTTGAGATTTGCCTGGGGAACAATTTGCACGAATACTCAGGCGAATCAATTCGCCCCAAAATTCTATGCTTGAAACTGAAAACAGTGATTTGTAAATCATCTTTGACCCGTATTCCACTCAAGTAATACAACAGCACATTATTTGATGTTTTACCTCCTGAATTTTATCGTTTTTTCAAAATGTGTTGATTTCAATTTTGATTCTTGTAGCACACTTCAAAAACGTTAGGCCAGTAAAGCAATTACCACTTTTAAGTTGCAGTACTCAAGATAATGGTATTAAATTTCGCACTGTGTTAACTGTGAACACAAAATCTTTTATGAGGAAAGAAGAGTCGGTAACGGAATTACGTCAGAAAAAACTGAACTTTCATTTCTTAAAATTCAAACCAAGATTTTTCCGAAGTGACATTTGCTATAATTTGGGGGGATTTTTAAATATGGCTTTCGGTCCATTTCGCCTTGGATTCCATATTTTTAGCAATATCACTGAGCTGACAAGTTAAAGCGATCTTAATAATTTAATCGTTTTGGCCTCTCTGCTGAAGAATTGCCCTCGAGTAAACTGAATACTCTCTCATTTCCTCAATGTTTTGTGTTTTGTTAGGGTGGTGATATAACCAAACAGGACGGCACGGGGTCGAAGTGCATCTACGGGGACAAGTTTGAGGACGAGAACTTCGAAGTGCGCCACACAGGCCCAGGTATACTGTCCATGGCCAATCATGGCAGAGACACAAACGGCTCTCAGTTTTTCATCACGTTAAAGAAAACTGAGCATTTGGACTTCAAACATGTTGCTTTCGGAGTCGTCAAAGATGGCATGGATGTGGTGAAGCAAATGGGAGAGCTGGGCTCTAGGAAAGGCAGTCCGAGCAAAACGATAACCGTTACAGACTGTGGGCAGCTGTAAATCTGTCCTTTAGCAGGAAGTACATGTGTTCAAGCTTTTCATGTTCTGCCTTTTTTTTGTGTGTCAGGAGTTTCTCCGAATTAGAAATGTAACTGCGAGGCGAGCAGAGTTTAACAGTCTAAACATGTTTTGTGGAATTTTTTTTTTTTTTAATGAAGCATTCACACTGATGATCTGCATAAAGATGTAAGAACACCAAACATGCAGAGAATAATCTCTGTACTGATCTGATGTGTTTCCTGAGGCGCCATCATAACAAATAAATACACATTTGTTTACACGAGCTGAAGAATTAGACTAAATTAGCCGAACTCCCTGCGATACCCCACCCCAAGAGAACTGCAGGGGGTCATTGGACTACGAAGTCCAAACCGTGTCGTCGGTTTAATTCCTTTCCACATGCGGATTAAATCTCACCAAATCTGGACTATTGTAAGCAGTGAATTGTGTTTTTACTCTGTATAGATTTAAGGAAATTTGGCTTTTTACAGCAATGTGAATTTTTCTTCTACATTTTCTGCTTTTTTTTTTTTGTTTGCCAATATTAAAGGTTGAACAGTGTTTGCATCTTTCTTTGTAGTTTCTCTCAAACATTTTCAGGAAAGCTTTTCTTTTCGAGGTAATATAAAGACAATTCCACCATTTAGAGCACCACTGAGGCGTCAATGGTCTTCAAAGTCAGTGTGTGTTACAGGGTTGAACAGCCAGGCTAAAATTTAAGTTATTCCATGAAATCGAGTCATATATGAGCTGATGGCTGACGAGGCGCGTAGCACCAAGTTGGCTATAAGCGATGTACGACGAGATTGAGTGGAATAACCTGTTTTATTCTATCCACATTCATTGGATTTTGAGAAATGGAGCATTTTTATTTTTTGCAAATTTGATGAATAAAAACTTTATACAAAACGTCCAACGAAAATTCTGCTTAGAATGTAAACAAACCGGCGAAATGACGGTAGCAATTTGTGAAAAATGCGGTGGTGGTAATTATTATTGAAAAACTTTTATTCCATATTTTGTTGCGCTTTTTTTTCGTATTTTTGGCGGTTTTGTTTTCGAGTAGTTTTTATTTCGTCATGGGTTGGTTCAGCAGCACGCTCTGCCATTTTTGTTTTTCTCTACTCATGATATGCGAGCTGATATCTGAGTAGTAGAGTAGCCAATCAGAGTGCACGATTGCACATATCCAGTGAATGTGGATAGAATAATAGGCATATTTCAGTAATGTCAAGACACTTTTTTTTTTTTTTTTAAAAACAAAAACTTCTTCCAAATAATATTCTTTATTACTATGATATTAGTAAGAGTTGATTTGTTGAGCTGAAGGAAGTCCGGCAATAATGAGATTTGAAAAGTACAGCAAACAGTTGACGCGCCTCTCTTGACTGTACAATGAAAGGGTTGCTTTATACAATATTTTCCAAATGAAATAAAACTAAAACCAAGAAACAACAAATATTTCCAAATACATGTTGAAATCACAAGTGATTGCTTTAAGACGGTGCGCAAATTTTAATTAAAATGCAGCACTGAAATCTACCAATGTGTCTCTTTAGTCATCACTCTTGGTGGAATTGAATATTTTAGCGAAATTAAACAAAATGGCAAATATGACTATTTTATTGTTCACTCTGTAAAAGTGGGGAAGCCATGGGCTCTAATGGTTAGAGAAGCAGCTTTGGGACCAAAAGGTCACTGATTTGATTCCTTGGACCAGCAGGACTGGCTGAAGTGCCCTTGTGCAAGGCACCTAACCCCCAACTGCTGCCCAGGCTGCTCTGGGTATGTTGTATGTCACTCTGGATAAATCAAAGTCCTTCCCACGCCATGTGGCGCGTAGGGCGGTGCCAATCTCCGTTTCCGTAGCTCTCGGCCTCTCGCCTATTCCATAACTAGTGTTACAGTGGGGGGCTAGTCCTCTGGTAACCGCGAGAGTTTGACTCCCCACTCGCATCTGTACTGCAGCGTGCCTTGCCAGACGGCAGTGGGTACCCCTTTTTTTTTTTTTTTTAAATGATGGTTTTTGGAATGACCCGACCGTGAGTAGAACTCCCGATCGAGAGGCGGGGACGCTAACCACTAGGCCAACTTGTGGTACTCTGGATAAAAGTGTCTGCTAAATGCCTGTAATGTAAAGTGTTTTTCTCAGGACAGTGCAGCCTGTGTGAGAATCTTCTGGAAGCCTGTGGATGCACCGCTGATCTAACTCCTGGCTTCAATGGGCTTCTAAAGCAGTTTCAAATCCACTGTTGTAATGCAAGGAAACATGAATGATGGTTGGACAGCAGGCTTTTAATACGCCATGTTGGGTCTCACCTGGGTGCACTGATTCATTGGGGGGTGAATGGGAGTGTTGGTGCTGGGTGACATTTACCGGACAGTGCACCCTTCGTGTTTTTTCTGCCTGGATGCATGGCTTCTGATTACGATGACCGAGAGATCACTCAACGGGCAGAACCTCGTATCCAACAGCTGGTCATTGAACCGCTAATGAACATGACTGACACCTTAAACATGTTGCTCTGGGTCTATCAAAGGTGTACAGCTCATTCTAATTATTTGCTTGTTTATTTGTTAGTAGAAGAGTGATTGATTTATTTAAGTCAGGATAACTTGGAGTATCAAGTGTAGTCAGTTTTCTTATGACTTTATTGACCTGCTTAACCAAGCCAAACGCTGGTTATTTTGGGTTCCTTCAGTTCTCATTTGAACATCATGGATCAGCTCTAGATTTGGGGTGAAATGCAATGCAGTTATGTCTGTCCATTTTTTTTTTTTTTTTTTTTTTTTTTTTAAATATTAACCCTACCATTGCATCCTAAACACTGGAAAATACCCGGGGAGGCTGCTGGAAAAATTCATTTTTCTTTCACAAATTCTAACACCATGTGGAACTTTTCTTGAAGTTTATCAAATTTATTTTATTGGGTTTGTTGCATTCTAGAAAGATCAGGAACAAATTTACTGGCCACATTATCAGAATCTAATCTCAAACTAATCCTTTTTCATTTCATATAATGCCCATAATATTCATTCATTGGGATTTTCTATTAATAATGGTGGACAACATCCATTTAAAAATGATTGGGGGGCATGCAATGACCATACAAGTTTTGATTTTTTTTTTTTTTTAAACCAGACACACTCGGTGTGGTCTACATTCACTCTGTCAAGGGGCAGTTCAATCTAAGAAAAGCTTTTTTTTTTTTTAATTCCCCGCCCAAACGAAGTTTGGCAGGGGATATGCAGTGCCTTGCAAAAGTATTCATACCCCTTGAATTTTTTCACATTTTTCCACCTTACAACCACAAACTTAAGTTTTTTATTGAGATTTTATGTGATAGACCAACACAGAG
>JAPEKL010000028.1:12806968-12817298 GCA_028877455.1 Bagre pinnimaculatus | reverse complement strand
ATAGTCAGCTGGGATAGGCTCCAGCTTGCCTGCGACCCTGTAGAACAGGATAAGCGGCTACAGATAATGGATGGATTTTTTTTTTAATTCATACTTTATTTTATTGTATTATTATCTTTATTTTCTGACTGGGTACATGCCCAAACTAATAATTGCATCATCAGTTTTAATTTGGGTAATTAAACACAAGATACACCACCAGACTTGTCAGGGTAGTTCGGGGTTAGGTGCCTTGCTCAAGGGCACTTCAGCTAGTCCTGCTGGTCCACAGAATTGAACCAGTAACCTTTTGGTTCCAAAGCTGTTTCGCTAACCATTAGGCCATGGCTTCCCCCATTATTATTATTATTATTATTATTATTATTATTATCCTTTTGTTTCGACATTTTTCTGAAATGTCTTTACTTATATTTTAGTTTTTATCATGATGTAAAGCATTTTGTGCCACCTGGCTTGAAAAGCATGGTATACATAAAAGTATAATAATAATAATAATAATAATAATAATAATAGTGTATATACAAATTAGGAGAGGCATTTGTAAAAGCATGAAAAACATTCCCACTATCTAGTATCACCCAGAAGAGAATGGGTTCCCTTTTGAATCTGGTGCCTCTCAAGGTTTCTTCATCATCAGTATCTTAGGGAGTTTTTCCACACCATTCTAACCTCTGGCTTGCTCACCGGGGATCTAAATCTAAAATGTCATCTGGTTCCTGTAAAGCTACTTTGTTAGAATGTCTATTGTTAAATGGGCTGTACTCCAATCGTAACATAAGACATTTAATAGCATAATTAAATTATATTGACATTCATTTGCATGGTTGTCATCTATTACACTTACATTTGATGGCAAAAAATAAATAAATAAAATAGACATACATATTGCATATGCAGTACAAATATCAGACACTTACTCTTTGTCCTGGATTTCCATCCTCTCCCCTGACTCCTGGTGTTCCAACTGGTCCACTAGAACCCTGGCATAAAGAACCATACACACATCGGTCTTATTCCTGCCATTACTTTCAAATACTGTGATACCATTAATGTTATACTCATTGCTGTTGAAGTGTCTTAGTGGAAAAGAGAAATCCTTCATTCTGATGGTATGAAGATGTTTGACAAAACAACTGGCCAATCTCCCGTTGGCTTTTCTGTTTTTATTAGTGGGGTGATAAGTGAGCACTGAGCACCAAAGGAAATCTGTCTGTCCTATCAGTGCACTGTGTAGAGTCACTGCATCTGTTCTCTCACTAGAGCCAACACAGGCCACAGGCACAATCTAGGACATTCTTATGAAATCCCTCTTTGGGAATTTCACTTCCATTACAAAACAACACTTTCATTCCTACATGCAGTAGAACTCTTTATGGTACATCTCAAACACTACAAAAATCCTTCTTCACACCTAAAAATATTTAGATACATCTGCAGTAGGAGGAAACTGGAGAACCTGAAGGAAACCCAAGTGGGCATAGGAAGAAACTGCAAAACTCTAACCCAAGCGCTAGCTGAAATGGAAAAAAAAACAACTCACTCTCGGCCCGCCAATTCCATACTCCCCTGGAGCACCATCTGCTCCAGGCTTTCCAACAGGACCCTATGGACATGGAAAACATGGAAAAGTATAATTGTAAAACTGTAAAATCTTGTAAAATCTGCTCACCATCAACACATCCTATATGGAAATGTTCATTGAGAACAGAAACAAAACACACTCTTAAATTTACTCACAGCTTTTCCAGGTGGACCCCTTCTACCATCATTACCCTGAAAAAATGTATGTACAATACAGAGTATTAACTGCCATTTTAATGGATTTCAAACATATTATATAATTCCTTTATACTTTAAAAGGAAAGTTGTGAGAAAAGCATAAACATATGTGTGGCAGGTGGTTTAGTCCGCAGTTGAAGTGTGAGGGAATGAGCAGTTAGGGGAGCCCCCCCTTGTCTCTGTTTTTTCACCTTTTGGAATTTGAGTCAACAAATACAAGCTCATATTTTGTATATACTAGGTCTGGAAGTTCAAGTTGTAGCCACCATCTGTGCATACATAGTGAATAAAAAGATACAGGAAAAAAAGAGATAACAAAGAGACAAAAGTCTGTCAAAAAAGTAGGAAGATCAAAACTACAGGCAGAAAGAGAAAGAAAAAGAAAGCAAAACAAATATAAAAAAAGAGTAAAATGGAAGGGAAGAGAGATAAAAGCAAAGAAAAACAAAAGAGGAGCAACTGAGTGTGAGTTTGTTTAATGTAGAGCTGCTGATTGGTCAGCAGTAAAAACCCAAAGTGACATCACCAGGTGAGTTCGGAATTGAAACTGATGAGACACTCCTTAAATGTATTTTAATGGGGAAACTGCAAAATTTAAACTGAAATGTTAAAATTTCTAGATATTTCTAGATTTCTTATTTCTGACTGAAAAAAATCTTTGGAAAGTCTGTATGTCTGTAAATTGAGTTTAATTTTCAAAAAGTGTTAATAATAATAATAATAATAATAATAATAATAAAGAACAACAGAACAATGCAAGCTTGACAAGCCCTGTGATTAATTTTGGTTGCTAAACCTCAGACCAGGACAATCATTCAGCATAAAAGCTCACAATCTAGAGACTGAGAAAACGTACTGGTCTCCCTGCTTCTCCTGGATCTCCTTTTTTACCATCTTCTCCAGGTTCACCCTACAAGAAATAAAATAGACAACAGATGTAAGCAATAAAAACTGTGGCAATCCTTTGCGCTTTAATCTTTGTCATGCAGACACACATACACAGATATGCAGGATAACAAGGTGTTGTTACTGTCGTGAAAGTGTCCCATAATGTCACAGCTAAAAAAATGAACTGAATTTTCCCTACAGTTTTTAATGAAATGTATTTGCAAGTTATAGTCATAGAAGTGCCGATTGCATATGTGTGCGTGTGTGTGTGTGGAAGTGTATATATACAGAGTAACCAGTTTATTTTTTAAATGCATGTAAACAATAAGAGATTTTACCGGTGGCCCAGCATCTCCTGGATCTCCTTTTGGTCCTCTTTGGTCATTGTCCTTTCCTGTAATGCCCTATTAACAGACATTTGTTTATTTATTTTTATTTATTTATTATTTGTTTACCTGATTGATTAATTTACTCCCTGTGTGTGTGTGTGTGTGTGTGTTGACATCCTTCATTTAAAGGCTAAATTTATTATCAGTAAAAACAAAATTATCAGTAAAAGCTAAACCAATTAATGTCATCAAAAGTTAATTAAATGGTTTGTTAAACTAGGTGGGAATTTTAAAAATCTCAGAATTTTCAAAGTTTGATTGAAACCAAGTTTGTACAACTTAAAACATACATGTACTGGAATTGAATACTGAATACTTTAAATATCATTAGTACTGTGTACTCATTGATAGTACAATAACATTGACAGATTGTTATGTAATAGGTAGGCCTTCTATAGTCTAATACAGTAATAATTGGAAATAAAAAAAATTTTGAATACTTACTGGATCTCCAGGGATGCCGGTCTGACCAATATCTCCTGCCTGGCCTTTGGCACCTTTAGGGCCCTAAATACACAAAGGTTGTGAAATAGAAGACCAGATCTATCTATCTATCTATCTATCTATCTATCTATCTATCTATCTATCTATCTATCTATCTATCTATCTATCTATATATATTATACACACACACACACAAGTGACAGACTAATTAATCATTACAACAAAACAAATTAAATAACCAAATAAGTTAAATTAAAAAAAAAAAAACATACTCTTTGCCCAGGGTTGCCTCTGTCACCTGGTGGTCCAACAACTCCACCTGTTCCCTAAAAAGTTTATATATTTTAATCAGCACAAGCAAACTAATATCACTGCAATAGATAATCTAGTCCTTTAAAGCATTCACATAACAGCACAACATACCTCTTCCCCATTGATGCCATCTAAACCAATATCTCCTATTTCTCCCTGGGGTAATTAAACATTGAAACAGACATATATGAATACAATGAGAAAAAATTATTATTTTTTTCTTTTTGAAACAAATTCCTTACCTTTTCACCATTGTATCCATGTGGACCCTGAAAAAAAAACATGCTGGGTCTTACATATGGGTGATGTTATACTGGATATAAACACATACATAATGTGCTACAATTTGTGTGTTACATTCAATAACTTCAGTGAGATATTTTCCGAATGAAGGGCATTAATCAGAGTTTAGTGATTTAGTTCTGTTGTAATATCAAATCGACAAGCTGTGTTTCCAAAGGGGGGAAAAAAAAGTATCATTGCCACACCTTTGCACCTCTTAAGCCTGGGCAGCCTTGAAAACCTTGAGTTCCATTCACACCCGGAGGACCTCTTTCTCCCTGGAGGGTTAGATTTTGGAGGAAAATGCTTATGAATAATTGTGCTAGCATAGACATGGATTCAGTAATAGTGATACACTTGAAGTATCATTATTAGTGCTACACACCGGTGTGCCTTCATCACCAGGATGTCCTCTGTAGCCCTGCCTTCCAGGTGATCCCTTATATGACAGAAACCCATAGACACAACTGACATGAATCAATATGTTAACAAATAAAACAGTTAAACAATTTTAAATATGACCCTAGACTACTCAGTAATATCAGTACAAACAAAATAAATGCTGGACCTTTGTTCCTCCAAAACCAACAGATCCTCTGTAGCCTCTCTGGCCAGTGCATTTGCATGGGACTGAGCAGCACTCCATTTCAGCAATATTGTCCTACACAAAATAGTAAATGTAAATTTAGATATGCTTTTTAATAGGACTAGAGAACAGTTTGGCACATGAATTGGGAGTATTTTCGTTAAGCAATTTAGTGACATTTTACTTTGTTTTTTTGACAAAATTTGAAATCCCTACATACCAGTTCCTCTCGCAGTTCATAGTCCAAGTCCATCAGATTCACACGCAGAGGTTTGGACCTGAAACCCCGTCCAAATTCCAGTAACACTGCATTCTCAAATTGTGGTACCTTCTCCAGAGCAACCAAGATGAAAGCACTGACTCCTAGAGAACACACACTTTATATAACTATACTTGCACAGCTGATGAAGGACTTTTGCCCCTGTAATACCCTATTTCTCTGGAACTGTTGTGCACCTTTACACCTCCCACCCACCCACCCACACACACAAAACTGCAACTACTATTACTACTACTACCACCATCACCAAGCACAATAATAGCTAAAAATCTCTGAAACACCCAATAATTTACCAGATTTATTGAATTTGATTGGTTTGCCCTCTAAATCAATAAAACACAATTTAGTGTCTTTGGCTTCATACTAGTGTCATATTGCCCCCATTTGATAGAAAAACATTCTAGATCAGTGTATATCCCCACCCTAAATGAAGACAACATAAATAATCCTGGATTATTAGATAATACAGTAGTCAAGTTAATGAGCAATAAGACCACCACCAAATCATAAATACCAACAATATGTTGTAGCAATGACTATAAAGTTATTTAGAAAATAAAAAAAAAAATGAAAATAAAGGAGTATTAACTCTGGCACTTTGATAAGTAGTTACAGTCCTCTCCAAAAATACTGAACCCTTTTGAGCATGCATTTTACCTCCTGAATAGCAGACTGAAGGGAGAAACCCCCCCATAACAAAGTACAACTGAAAGCAGCCTGGAAAATCATCATAAAAGAAGAATGCAAGAGTCTGGTGATGCCACTGGGTTGCTGGTTTGATACAGTTATTGCAAGCAAACTATATGCAACCAAATATTAAGTATTATTTACTTTAAAACTACACTTCTGCTCGCCTAAAATTGATGGTCTGCTACCAAAGGTGCAATGTTCTAAATGTTTCAGACTTCAAAGTATAAATATCAGGAAATGAAAGCTGAAATTTTGATCCATCATCTCATATTCATCTTTTGATCTCAAACTCAAATGCCTTCAGTGTATAGCAAAAACAAATGAATTAGCCTTGCTGTTCCAATACCTTCGAAAGGGACTGTACAGTATGTAGAGACCAATATGTGGCCAGAATTATTGAGCTGAATCAAACAGACTTAATTCAGTTTACTCCTCAAAATCATTAAATTGTGTACTAGATTCAATACCTATGTATTTTCAGCAAGTTTTACCAGAATTAATGAAACCTATGTACCTACTGTAAAGTTCCTATATTACCTCAATTCTTTTTAAGCAAGATTTATCAAACTTTTAATTTTCAGCTGTCAAACAATATTAAAACTCCCTTTTCTCTCCAAAATCCTAGAAAAGATTCACCAGCTAAGTTTATAGTTGCATAGTTATACAGTACTGAGACACCACTGGTTAAAGTAATGACCTACTACTGGCCTCTGATCAGGGTTATGTCTACAAAAGTTAATCTGCAGTACACTGGGTCACAGTTAAATTTTGCATTCAACATAAAATAGTCCTAATGACCTGTTAAGTACTGAAACTCATTCCTCAGTACCTCAATGAAATTTTGGTCTAAATTGTTGCATCATGACTGCTTTAGTCAACAGATGCAGGTTATTTATCAGTACCCAGAATAATGAAGACTATAGCAGGGAGTAGACATTTTTACTGCAATATCCCCAGGTCTGTTATAGCCTTTTAAATAGTATTTAGGAACTGAGACACAATATCAATCCTTAAATCAAGGATGAAAACCTATTTGCTTAGTCATGCATTTTGTTAATAGCTGTTCGCTGGTTCTCCCTTTTAATTATGCTGTCATCACTAGACCTGCTGGAGTTCCCACTTGTACCCTGAGCTCATTGTACGCCCCTTTAAATAACTACTGGATAAAAGCATATCTAATAATCTGTGTTCTCTCTCTCTCTCTGCATATCATAGACTCCTGTTGCCTGATCCTGACACATTTCTCCTACTGTGGCTCCTCTTGCTCATTAGAACTGACTGATTCATCCTGATGCTCTACTTCAGTTTGGAACTTATGCACTTGTGACTCATTTTTTTGCTGCTGTGGATGGTCCAACGTGGATACTCTAAAGATTTTCAATTCCCCAAAACAGTTTTTGCCCAAGACATTCACTTCACTGGATAATCTCACACTGCAGATTTGTACATTCTAACATTGCTGCTGTAATCATAGAGACTGTCCTGTGCTAATCCACCCATCCATCCATCATCCATACTGCTTATCCATCAGGGTCACGGGGGAAGCTGGAGCCAATCCCAGCTGACTTCGGGAGAGAGGCAGGATACACCCTGGATGAGTCGTAAGTCTAATGTGGCCTAACACAGAGACGAACAACCACTCACATCTATGTGCAATTCAGAATGGCCAGTTAACCTAATCTACATGTTCTTGGACTAGAGGAGGACGCTGTAGCACCCAGAGGGAATGCATACAAGTATGGGGAGAACATGCAAACTCCACATAGAAAGGCCCCAGTTGGCTCTGTGCCAATCCCAGGACTCTTATTCACAAATTGTTCATCTTTTCAACACTAACTTAGTACTGTTTGTATTTCCCCTTCTACAGCTGTAAACTGTAGTGATTTATAATTCCACTATCTGGTGTCACCAGAAGATGGGTTTCCTTTTTTATGGTTCCATTCAATGTTTCTTCCACGTTTTTCTTTTTTCTTGACACTGTTACTGCTAGCTTCTTCATTAGAGATCTTAATCTACATCTAAATTTTAGCAAAATGAGTTTGGGACAATGCCTACTGTATTATTAAAAGCTGTTTACAAACAGAGTTGAACTCTATTTTATTTTTCCAGAGTTCATGGATGATCTAATAAAAACACCAATCCCTCAGCTGAAGGGAAAGTGATCCTCTTCCTGTTGGGATGCGGACTGTGACATTCTGAAATCACTGAAACTTAAAGAGGCCGCAGTGTACACAGCCAGCAACTTAATGAAATGAAATCATGTACAAATTTCTCAGCATCATGTGGATTCTGTATATTTCTTATTTTGAATATTTTTCTTATTTGACAATGTGCAGTTTAACAAATGTTAGTTCTATATGGGAATCAAATAAACCATGGTTGAGGGTTTAGTTATCACATTTTTTAAATAAAATAATTTTAATTAATTTTTTTTCTTACCTTCAGTCCGCATCTGCTCAACTCGCTTTTTCAATACATTATATTGGGCATCCAATCCATCAGTGAGGTGAATTACAACCTTAGTGTGCATATGGTAAGAAAAGCAAATTTATATTAGTTATCATAAAGAAATTTCCCAACCCTACCTTGCAGTATATTTATGTTTATTGTATTTGCTTTAAAAAAACAAAAAAACAAATTGTGAGCTTACAGCAGTTACATTTAATGACATATGCAGAGCATGTGTACCTTAACTCTGTCTGAAGGACGGTCCTGGAACCTTGCACTATATGCATCAATAGTCTTGCCATTCAAGATGAAGGGTCCGCGGCTGTGCAGAGAGCTGAAGGACTCAATGAGCTTCGTGTGGCTATCGGTAAAGTCTAGATGAACAGGCTCTAGTGCAGAGTCCAATGCTGATATTCCCACATGTACTGATGGAACCTGACTAGGAGAGCAGCTAATGGCCTCCATTTGGGTAATTCGCTGCAGAATGTCAGCCATCTTGGTCTCCAGTGATCTCTGATTTGCAAAGATGTTCTGAGCAGACACATCGAAGCCCACAAGAACGTCCAAGCTGCAAGCTAACATTGTTAGAAACAATTTTTAACATATTTTTCAGTAGTTGATTTATAAACAAATGCTTATTTAGAGAGTCTCAAGAAAATGTAAACAAAGAGTAAGGGATACATAAATTAAAATAATTTATTTGTGTCTCACCTTTTGTTACAGTTTTTTCTCCTGTACAGAGATTTCCCATGACATCATCTACAAGTGTGTCCAAAATCCGCTCATTCAGCTCAGAAAGCTCTTGGAAGGTACTGGCCCGAGCCACAGTGGCAGACTCACTGGCCAAGTCATTGAGCTCATTCTCAATGTCTCCCACACCAATGGCATAGATACGTACTCCTGCATTTTTAAGACCCAGTGCTGCTGTTTTACCATCATCTTGTGAACGTCCACCCGTCACCAACATCAGGATCTGAGGGATGCCCTCATCCTTCCGACTACCTTTCTCCTTCACAAAGTGTGTTTGCTGAACATGCCTAATGGCGTTGCCTGTATTAATTTTCCAACCACCCTTGTACTCAGTTCTGCTGATAGCCTCCAAAACATCATCCTTGTTGTCATATGTATTAAAGTAGAAAACATCAGTCACGTCTGTGGCATAGTGTGCTAGACCAATCTGAAGGTTGTCACTATCTGTGACAAAAAGGTCAATAAGCTCTCTAATAAATTCCATGGTCACTTTGAAATTATTCTTCCCCAGGTTTATTGAGCCGTCAACCAAAAAAACTATGTCGGCAACCTTAGGCTTTGGGCCAGAAGCTAAGGAAAGATATGAGAGAACAAACCAGTGAAGTTGTTATAAATATAAAATATCTGTAGCCACATAATTAGAAACAGTTGTACTTACGCGTGGGGGGCACAGTTGTTGTAATCACCACTGTTCCACTGAGTCTTGCAATAAATTGATTTTCTATATTTGGCAGTGCTGGGAAGGTTGACACTTGGAAGACATCATCTGGTGTGGTTGCAATTGCTCCAAGTTGCCTTGAATCTGCTGCCCCAGCACCAATTCCTATACATTTTACCTGAGATTTTTTGAGAACTTGACCATAAGGAGAGACATCAGAGGTAGACCTTCCACCTGTGAGTACCACCAAATGCTGAGAAGCCTTGTTCGGCCGAGCTCCTGCAGATTCCTTTAGTTCTTTATCAATCACATACTGAATAGCATCAGCTAAGTTTCCACCACGACCACCCATCTGACGCAATCTCTTAATAGATGAAATGACTGCCTTCTTGTTGCTATGGGATATAAGTGAGAACTCAGTCTTAGGTCTCTCTGCATACTGTACCACTGCGACACGCACTTCTTCAGGGTGCACATTAAGTTGCTGGACAATCTTCAAGATAAAGTCACGAATGTGAGCAATTCCACTTGGACCAACATTATCAGAACCATCAATAAGGAAAACAATGTCCTTTCTTCCAAGATTCAGTCCTAAAAAAAAAGCAAGCATTTGAATGCAACTAAACTTACATTTAGAAATTAATAGCAAAAGGGGGTATTTATTTGATCTTAGTATGGCAAATTTCACAGGAGAATAATTCTCATGCAGTTATTTTGCTGTTTTTTAGACTCGTCTGTTATACTGAAAAACACACACACACACACACACACACACACACACACACACACACACATATATATATATATATATATATATAAAAACA
>JAPEKL010000028.1:12329244-12340539 GCA_028877455.1 Bagre pinnimaculatus | reverse complement strand
GAGAGGTCAAGCCTCTTCTTATAAATACTTCTATTTTTGTTTGCAACAAAGGATATAATTTGACCCCTTAAATAGGCGGCAGGCATTTTTTTAAAGATGTTTTCTAGCCAAGTCTAATCTGACCTTTCTTTTCTTGAGTATTATGAGTGGTTTGCATCCTGAGGTAAACCCTCTATATTTATATTCATGAAGGCATCTCTTGATTGTAGACTTGTGACAATGACAGGTTTACCTCCTCGAGAGTGTGCTTGACTTGGACAGATGTTGTGAAGGGGTTTTTCTTCACAAAGGAAAGAATTCTATTATCTATAGATGTTGTCCATGGTCTTCTAGGCCTTTTGGTTTGCTAAGCTCATCAGTGCATTCCTTCTTTTTAAGAATGTACCAGATTGTTGACTTGACCACTCCTAAATTTTCTGTTATCTCTCCAATAGGCATGCTTTGTTTTTTCAGCCTAAAGATAGCCTCCTTCACTTGTATCGGCACTTCTTTGGACCGCATGTTTAGAGTTCCCATGAACAGCTATCAAATGCAAATTGAATACTTGGAATCAGCTCCAGACCTTTCTCTCATTAATAGGTCATGAAATAACGAGCAAACAGGCCACAACTGACCATGATGTTTATCAGTCAACTGTCCAATTACTTTTGAGCCTGTAAAAATGGGGGGGACTATGTAAGAAAATGGATATAATTCCTAAATGGTTAATGCAATATTTTTGTTGAATGCCTTTAATTAAAGCCAAAAGCCTACACTTAAATCACATCTTGATTGCTTCATTTCAAACCCATTGTGGTAGTGTACGGAGGCAAAATTACAAACATTGTGTCACTGTCCAAATACTTATGGACATGACTGTACACTTTAGCAATACAGACTATATTACCAAATACATTCACTAGTCAGTAAGTAAAGAAAGCAAGATGATGTTATTAAATGGTTATAATTCTTGATGATACTAGTTCTAATAAACAACGTAGCGTTCCTCTTTCAAAATGTAAGGACGTCTTGAAAGCACAAAACACATGCAACAATACCTGAAATTAGTGAGTGTTCCTCCTGTTGTGGCTACCTGCTCTGCCAATCGTCTTTCTGCAGCCAGTGCTCGCTAAACAAACAACCAAACACACACACTGATTTATATACTACCATAAGAACAAATTGCCAGGAGGACAAACTGAAGAAGCCCTCTGGATGTTCGATGGAACCTGTTTGTTGTATAGATGCAGTATTTTTAGTATAGTCTGGTTCCTCTCTAGGTTTCTTCCTCAGGTCATCTCACTTTTTCCTTGCCACGATCAACTCTGGCTTGCTCATGAGGAATTAAATTGAAACTTGTGTCCAAATTTCTCTAAAACTACTTCGTGACAATTGTCAAAAGCAATATCATAGTGTAATAATTTAATAAGATTATATAAATAAAATCTCTCAGAGTTGAATGGTGCAAGTTTACAGCATATGGTAGGTCTTTAGACCCACGTTTATTCCTGCTATTTACCAGACATTTTTCCCTCATTTCCCAGTACCTTCTCTCGGTCACTCAGTGCCAAGAACCTCCTCTTCTCTTCCTGCTCCTCCTCTTCTCGCCGTTTCTCCTCTCTCTGCTCTTTTTCACGCTGCTTCTTTGCTGCTTTCTGCGCCGCCTTCTTTTCTGCTTTCTTACTCTCTATTTCAGCTGTCAGTGGTCCTGGAACCTTTCACACACCAAAACTCATTTCAAATTTGTGAAAAAAAAGAAAATAAGCAAAAATAAAAAAAATATATAAAAAATATAGAGGAAAGAGTTTTTCTTCTGGTCTGAGGTTATTTAAGAAAAAAAAGTTGCTATGGCAATTTTTTTTTTTAAATAAAATGATAAAGCAAGCCCACACATTAATGTAATAAATAGCGTTTAAAAATGGCAATATGTGCATGCTGTATTTAAAAAGGTATGGCAGCATGGTAGTAAGCTTTGGAACAGTTTGGCCAGTCGTCACTGTAATAGAGAATGGTTCATGGTGATTGATGAACATCTAAGCAAATGAACAGAGCTCTGGTGGTTGATCATTTAGCATGGCTGTATGTGGTTTAGGGTACAGTGTACGACAGTGTGCATAAGAGGAAAAATTACTGTATATAGATAAAGAGAAGATGACAAAGCTAATAAAATTAAATCTTCTGAATAAATGCCAAGTGTGATGATGCCATCTCTGTGTGCCAGACCTGAGCTTTAGCGTAGTCGTATTTGTTTGGATGTTCAGCCATGAATTTCCTGAACATGTTTCTGCTTTCTTTGTCTGGTGCAACTGCATATGGGGTCTGGCCTTTCCTATCTCTGTATATAAATAAGTACATGCACAAACACACACACTTCATAAAAGTGCAAATGGACAGCACCACGTCATGTAGGTTTTACCAACTATGCAAGCTGTTTTTCATAGAATCTCAGTCTAACCAGAAATGATGCTGTTTTGCCTATAGCCTTAACATAGACCTAACTTGTTGGACTAAGGAATAAATGATGAAAGGGTGTGCTAGATCAGATTTGGGAATTCAATAGTGCTGTTATATAAGACAATGTAGAAAAACTTGTAAGCTGACTGCTTGTCTTAAAATGTTATAGAACAACTCCAGCTTTTCAACTTTTCTACTCTTTAAAGATCTCACACCACCTGAAAAGAATGCTTAATGTTGCAGGTGCTTCGTATCTCACATAGGGTCCTAAAGACATTAGTTAAAAGAGGCTTCCTGGAAAGACTTTTGTGGAATTTCTTAAATAAATAAAATTGCAATTCAAAAGTATAATAAAATACTTGGTCACTATAGGGATTCCTTCTCTCAATCACTGCATACATCTCTATATAATATAAAATATTTTATACTACTGAATAAACTATAGAATGCATTTATTAAAAGTGAAGAGTCTGATAATGTTTAGAAACTGGTTGAGTATGAATCTGTGCAGCTGTTTTGTCGTGCAGTTTTCAGCAGATGTTTCCAGTTTGTCTGTGTTACCTCCATGTTGGGTCACTTCCCATCTCCAATAAAAGGTAAACAGCATGTTTCTGTGCAGCTGCTGACGCCACATGCAGCAGTGTGTATCCAGCTGAATCAATGGGCGTGTTAAGGAGTTGAATCAGTGTGTGCTTGTCCTGCTTCAGGAGTGTGTGCAACGTCTCTGTATCACCAGTTTTACACGCAGTGTAGAGAGCATCTCTGGCGCTGAACTCCCACGATGCACACACCTCATCTACAATGCACACAAAGAAAACATTAGCACTTAGCCAAACATTTAGCTAAAATCCTAGTACACTTTTGAACGTTAACATTTTATGTTTTTATGGCATATCATCTACATAAGCAAAGTACAGGATGCTGTTAAGCACAAAGCTAAACCATGCATATAAACTTCTTTGTTGGCTATTTAAACTTTTTTCCTCTTTTGGCCAAAAATGCGCATGCCTAATAAATATACACTGATCAGCCATAACATCAAGTGAATAACATTATCTCCTTACAGTGGCACCCAACAAAAGGTGGGATATACAAGGCAGCAAGTGAATAGACATTTCTCTAAGCTGTTGTGATAGAAGCAGGAAAAATGGGCAAGTATAAGAATCTGAGTATTTGACAAGTGCCATACTGTGATGGGTCAGAACATCTCCAAAATGGCAGGTCTTGTGGGGTGTCCCGGTATGCAGTGGTCAGTACCTACCAAAAGTGGTCCAAGAAAAGACAACCAGTGTACCGGTGACAGGGTTATGGGCACCCAAGGCTCACTGAGGCATGAAGAGAGCGAAGTTTAGCCCATCTGGTCTGAGCCAACAGAAGAGTACTGTAGCACAAATTGCTGAAAAAGTGAATGCTGGCTATGATAGAAAGCTATCAGAACACACACACACTGCATCTCCTCTTACTGGGTATGGGGCTACATCACCAGAGACTGGTCAGACTGCCCATGCTGACTTCTGTCCACTACCGAAAGCACTTAAAATGGATATGTGAGCATCAGAACTGGACCATGGAGCAATGGAAGAGGGTGGCTTGGTCTGACGAATCACATTTTCTTTAACACCATGTGGACGGCAGGGTGTGTGTCACTTACCTAGGGAAGAGAGGACACTAGGATGCACTATGGGAAGAAGGCAAGCTGGCAGGGGCTCTGGGCAACGTTCTGCTGGGAAACTTTGGGTTCTGGCATTCATGTGGATGTTACTTTGACACATACCATTTACCTAAAAACATTAATACAGACCAAGTACATCCCTTCATGGCAACGGTATTCCATAATGGCAGTGGCCTCTTTCAGCATTATAATGAGCAAAAATTGTTCAGTAATGGTTTGAGGAACATGACAGAGTTTAAGATATTGACTTGACCTCCAAATTCCCCAGATCTCAATCTGCTTGAGCATCTGTGGGAAGTGCTGGACGAACAAGTCTGATCCATAGAGGCCTCACTTCGCAACTTACAGAACTTAAAGCATCTGCTGCTAGATAGCACAGCACACCTTCAGAGATCTTGTAGAGTCCATGCCTCGATGGGTCAGAGCTGTTTTGGTGGCACAAGTGGAACCTACATAATATTAGGCAGGCCATTTTAACGTTATGGCTGATCAGTGTTAAACTATGTTATCTGATGTTAAATATATACTTGTTTAATGGTAAGCAAGTAAACACTCATTAATAGATTTTATTCCATATTAATGATTTCAAAACATTCTCCATTTAACATGTCATTGAGAAATTGAGGGTGCCATGTCAGTACACATTCAAGTGAGAAAACTAAGATGAGTGAGATTACTAATCTGTAATTGGAGGAAAGACGGCAGAGCCTCCAGGGGGGTCAGCCAATACTGGAGAGTTCAAAACACCTATGTGACCATCAACTATTCCAGATTTACATGTCAGCTGGCTCACATGGAATTTTTAATGGGGTAAACAAAAAGATGACTGCACTTTTTTTGCATATTTCTAAACGAAAACTCAGGATCATACAATGGGATATCAAACGTGGACTTCCTATGCACAATGCATAAAGTTTGGCAGATGTGAAAGATTTGTCCCATCAAATTCAATCAATTTCTGCAAAAGATAGGTTAGTTTAATATTTGTGAAATTGTAAACCAAGTTTGTTAATGATGGTCACGCATGTAACTGCGGTTCTATGAACTTCGGATTGAGTTTGAGTGTTTGTATCAACAAAGTCACCTGTGACCTGGGTGACGTATGCCCCCTGCCCCGGCACATTCACCCAGGAAGTGACCTCTTGGCAATCTTCTCGCAAGTATTCAGAGTGACTGCCAAGCTCTGGAGGTCATCTGAAATTAATAGAACATACATAACCATTGTTCCACTTCATTTCTACTGACCACCAGAGGTGGTGCTTTAAGCACGTGGATGAGTAATACCAACAAGGCCACGAGGAAGACCTACTTGCCCTTTTAAGAGAGCTGTGAAAGAGTAGGAAGAATGACTTGCCACTAGGTTGTGAGAGACCACATTAACCCTATAGAATCTTGCAAATGTGCAGGTTGATGTCCATGATGCAACTGCACAGATATCTGAAAGAGCAGCCCCTTGTCAGGCCGCCCATGACACAGACATACTCCTTGTTGAGTTACCCCTCACCTAAGGGGTTGGGAGACTACTGCCCCTATGGGCATAGACAATAGCGTCTACAATCCATTTCAACAGCCGCTGTTTGCACAAGGCATGACCTCGCCTATGCCTTGTATGACAGACAAACAGTGACTCTGACTGCCAGCAGTGGTTTGAATACAAGTCTTGAATGCTCGTACTAGGCACACTAAAGTATGCACTCTGCCCCTGCACATCCTCTTGAGTTGGGGGCTCAAAAGCCACCAGACTGAGGAGCTGGTGTGTGTTAGAAGATGAAAAGGTCTTTGGGAGAAAGTAAGGGTTAGGCCATAAGGTTACCACTGTGCCACCAGGATTCCAACGTAGGCACTCTTGGCTCAGTGATGAGGCATACAGCTCACCTGCTTGTCTGGCCGAAGCCATGGCTAAGAGAAAGGTTGTTTTCATAGACAAATACTTCAATTCCAACCTCCCTAGAAGTTCAAATGGGGGTTGGCACAGTGCCTTTAATACAAAGGGCGAGTCCCAAGAGAGTACTGCGTTTCTCTGAGGTGGTATTAGCCTTTGTGCACTCTTAAGAAAGCATGTCACGAAAGCATGGGACCCAACAGTTATTCCATCTACCCTGTTATGCATGGCTGAGATGGCCGCTATGTAAACCTTGATGGTGGAGGCTTCAAGGCCTTCATCAAGGCGGGACTGGCAAAAACTGAGAATATCTTGTGCGTGGCACAATTTAGAAAAAAAAAAGCTTCCATCTGTTAGCGTAGAGTGCATTGGTGGAAGGTGCCTGGGAACTGCTGATGGTCCGTGCAACTGCTGGATTACAGGATCCTAACAATGGCTCTGGCCCTTCAAAAGGCCAGACCCAGAGGTGCAGCTGAGCTGGGTTCAGATGCCAGATTTGACCCTCCAGCTGTGAGAGGTGGTCCCATTGTACAAGGAGGCACTAAGGTTTCCTGTCCAGTAATCTGTGTAATATTGGGAACCACACTCTCCTGGGCCATCTGGGGGCTATTAGCAGTACCTTGTGATTCCCATTGAGGATCCTGTGTAAAGTGGGCAGTAGTAAAGGTAGTGGAGAGAAGGCGTACAGTAGCCAAGCTGGCCACACATAAGCCAGCACATCTTGACCCAAGGGGCTTGTTGATTTCCCCCAGCCAATACCAGAATGGACAGTGTGCTGTTGCCTGTGAGGTGAAAAGATCCACCTCTGCCTTGCTATATCTGTACCAAATCTCTTGTACCACTTTGGGATGCAGCCTCCATTCCCCAGGATGGACGCATTGCTGGGATAGGAGATCTGCTGCCCTGTTCTGAGTGCTTGGTAAGTGTATTGCCCTCAGGCTCAAAAGGCGAGTATGGGCCCACAGTTATAGCAAGTGTATTGCCCTCAGGCTCAATAGGCAAGTATGGGCCCACAGTAATAGCAAGTGTATTGCCCTCAGGCTCAATAGGAGAGTATGGGCCCACAGTAATAGCTATTCCGCTATCCTTAAGGAATGTTTGGACCTGGTGCTCCCCTGGTGGTTTATATGGTAGACCACAGATGTGTTGTCTATCCTTATAAGGACATTTTCTCCCAATGCTGGTAGGGAAACATGTTTGAGGGCAAGCAGAACAGCTTGTAGTTCCAAAACATGTGTGTGTTGTTCCTGCTGCTGAGGACTCCACTGGCCTCTGACTGTTCTGCATTGCCACACTGCTCCCCACTCTGCTAGGGAGGCATCCATGGCCA
The DNA here is from genome assembly GCA_028877455.1 of Bagre pinnimaculatus. Taxonomy (NCBI): domain Eukaryota; kingdom Metazoa; phylum Chordata; class Actinopteri; order Siluriformes; family Ariidae; genus Bagre; species Bagre pinnimaculatus. The sequence continues at coordinate 12,333,222 of JAPEKL010000028.1, read as the reverse complement.
CAACCTCTCTGCAAGAAGGTATGGACCCTAAAGGAATGCCCCGGGTGAGATGTGTTTTTCTCCTCTATGGGTGCAGGCATCTTAGGTAGCTGGCAGTGACTCTGACCAGCTTGCATCTGTGTTGAGTGGGGTGCAAACAAAAACTGTTCAGCCAGATCTAGAGAGGCCTCAATAACAGAAGGCCTAAAGGGATCACAGATGAGGCTGCTGTGAGTATGCCTAGCAGTCTGAGAAATTATCTGAAGGCCAGGGCTCTGCCTCTCTTGAAGCAACTGATGAGCTGGAGGATGCTGTGAAGCTGCTGCGGAGAGTGGCAGTCATCAGTTGTGAGTCCAACTGGATGCCAAGAAACACTGTGTGCTGACTGGGTATAAGGGAGCTCTTTTCATGATTTATTGTTAGTCCTAGCTTGGTGACATGGGATATCAGTGAACCTGATTCCCTTAAAAGCATTTACCCTTGACTGAGAACAAATTAGCCAGTTGCCCAGGTATGGGAAAATATGCATTCCTCTGGCCTGTAGTGAGGAGAGCACTACTACTACACACCTTGTAAAGACTCTTGATGCCAGTGAGATTCTGAATGGGAGCACACAAAACTGGTAAACCCTACACTTGAAGGCAAAATGGAAGAACTGCCTGTGCTGAGGTATGATGGGAACATGAAGATATGCATCTTTCAGGTCCATGGTTGTAAACCAGTTGTTCTGCCTGATGGCCTGTAGCACATCCACTGTTCTTGACATATGAAACTTGAAAACCTTGAGGTACTTGTTCAGAGGCCTCAAATCCAATATAGGGCAAAGTCTGCCATCCTTTTTTTGGGGGGGATAATAAAAAGTGGAATAGAATCCACTGTTCTGTGAACAACTGTCTAATGGCTCGATGGCACCTTTCTCCAGCAGAGTCAAGACCTCCTGGCATAGGGCCAGAGTCCTGTTCGAGTCCGTGACAACGGTCATTTTGACCCCATGGAACCTTGGTGGTTGACATCTGAATTGAATGCTGTAACCCTGTAACAGGGTTGACACAACCCAGGGGTCTGATGTAAGTGTTTCCCAGCACTGGAGCTACTGCTTGGTGAACCACCTGACCGCAGGAAAGATACAGTCATTGTCTGCCCTTCCTAGAAGGGTGACAGCCACATTGTACCAAGCAAGGGGGCTGGGTGCGGGTTGACTGGCGAAGCCTGAGTGTTGTGCCCTTGGCTGCATTATCAGCCAGGGTATTGTTTGAGCCATATTTATTGCCACGGAGGGCCTCTGCTGGGGTCGTCACGGCACAGACTGGGAAACTACTGTCTGGCCTGCGGAACCTGTAGACCACACTCCAGAATTTGCTGCACAGCAGGTCCAAACAGCTGTCCTGGAATGACAGGAAGAAAGCAGAGGGCTTTCCTGTAGGGTTCCAGAAGTGGAGACTGGGCTAGCCACACCTGACACCGAGCAAGGGTTAGTGAAGACATTAGCCTACCAAACTCTTTGACCATACAGGCAAATGCCTGCAAGGAGGCATCACTCAGGCTCTGGGCAGAAGGATCACCCTCAGAGGTTTGCAGTGTCTGGGACAGGGCAAGTATAAGATGTGACATAGAATTCCCAATGTGTCCAATACGAGCTGCTCCATTGTAGCTCCTTACAATCAGATTTTCTGTCAAATGGCACCGCGGTGGGGACAGTGTGCATGAGACTTGAGTGCTTCATCAGGTGACAGCACCAGGGCAGCAACAGCTGGCTCCATATTGGGCATGCAATCTAGGCTGTGATCAGCTGCATCTTGCATGCTAGCCAGTGCTCTGCAGTTGCTGGGGAGATAAGAGAAATGTCTGGGGTCAGCCCAGCATCTCTGCAGCTCTTTGACATATAGAGCTGAAGGTGGGACAGAGAAAGGTGCAGATGGAGAGGTCTTCTTGTGAAAAAAGGCACTTTGAGGAGTCACCTAGGCTGGTGCTGCATCCAACCCCACACATGCTAGAGCCATCTTCACAGCATGCCTGCCTGATGTCTGACTAGTCTTGGAGCCCCTCAGTGAACTGTGGCTCGTCTCCTGAGAGTTGGGATGAGAGAAGTGGGAGCTCTCCTCTACCCCCTTACTGCTGAGAACTAGGCTCTCTGAAGCCCTAGTGCAGAGGACATCTTCCTCCTGGATCTCAAAGGCCAGTGACAGTGCCTCAGAAGGAGACTGCTGTGTGGCTGTAGTGGGTATTCTAGCAGGCTGTGCACTAGGTTGTTGCAGATTAAGTAGGAGGGTCTGGCCTCTGAGTTTGCAGATATTAAAAGTATCAACCTTTTGGGCCAGGGGATCTACTTTCCTGCATTTGCCCCGAGTGGGGGTCTCCCATGACTCAGATCTGCAGCGCTTGTTTGCACTAGGAGACACCACACACTTCCTCTGTGCAGATGGCAACTGAAAGCTTATTTTGCTCTCTAGTTGGGCTAGCCTGGCCAACTGTGCTGTTAGACTCATGCAGCTGCAATTCCTGTACACCAACTCTGTCAGTCCCTGCCATAAAAAAAAAAAGGGGGGGCCAACCCCAAAGCAAGAGGGACATTGATCATGGCCAATATCTGACTCAAGAAGGGCTTAGTAATTAATGCATGTCAAACATTCTCAACTACTGCTTCCACTAAACCTAGGTTGACACAGAAGCCTAATTACTAGCCTATTTGGAAGGTTTCTCCTAGTAGTAGAGGACCTGGGTTAGATATGTACGCACATAATTTAGAAGAGGATAACTCAACTGTTATAGGCCAATTTGAACCCAAGGAACAACTGGGGATGTGTGCCAAAATCGCTATCCGGGGCAAATAGGCCGAAAATTACCAATCCAAGGTGGCTGCCGGTTGCTATTGAAAATATACATTTTTGAACCACTTACCACAGAAGTATGTGCAATACTTCATTTTATGGGTTTTTGAGTATGGGGAATCCATTAGTCACATCATTTTCATGATTGTAGGAAAAGGGAACAAGCTATGGTCAAGGTTTATATTTAAAAAAATAAATAAAAACCCACACCAGAAATTGGCCAAAATTGCAGTTTCACCGAAAACATGAGAAAAATAGAATAACCCTATCTCAAACATGAAATTGGGAGACCTATGCACATAATTTAGGAGAAAGTATAAGAAAACAAGCATTTGATTAATATAAAGAAATTGTATTTTTCAATCATACTATTATGATCAATGGAATGTTAACTTAAAGTGAAAAATACAAAACAAAACTTATTACTTCAGTAGGCAGCAATATCTTGAGAACCTAAATGTTTAACAGCCAACAATACAACTTTTAACAATGATCCTAGACTATAGGTAGCTATGTAAGTGAAATACTGTGCAGCAAGTGTATTTGGTGCAGTAAGGGGTAAACAACCGCCTTGTACTTAATTAATAATAAATGAACACAGTTTAAGTACGTAATTAGACTCCCTGACAAACACGTCAATTCTATAACAAACAAAAATCGTGGGGAATAACCCGACTTAAGTGTAATTTCATAATTAATCCAGGCAAGTAGCCAGTCTTCGATAACACCAACATAAAAGTGGATAGTTACCATCCAGCTCTCAAACAAAGGCCCGTTATGCTAACACAGTTTGCATCTCATAACGGAGCGCTACGAGGGAAGATCCCTGCCCGATACTCAAATTAACTGCATTCGAGTTCAGTGTTAAGGCGAGACACACCACCTGACCATGAACTGTTATTCCTCTTAGACTGCCAGATCAGAACGAGTCCACTCATATAAAGTGGTGCTTGAAAGTTTGTGAACCCTTTAGAATTTATGCAGAAATATATAAAAAAATATGACCTAAAACAATCAGATTTTCACACAAATGTCCTAAAAGTAGATAAAGAAAACCCAGTTAAACAAATGAGACGAAAATATTGTACTTGGTCATTTATTGAGGAAAATGATCCAATATTACATATCTGTGAGTGGCAAAAGTATGTGAACCTTTGCTTTCAGTATCTGG
>JAPEKL010000028.1:10098222-10109204 GCA_028877455.1 Bagre pinnimaculatus | reverse complement strand
CTCCAATTATCTATAAAGCCCACATTGTTTTCAGAGCACCACCTGGACAACCAGCAGTTCAGCAACCATAACCTGCTGCATCATCACACCGCATTGGGATGGGGCCAGAGCATACACCTGACTAAAGCTGCTGGTGCCCCTAAAGGCCTAGCTAATTTCACATGCCATATGATAGTCTCCTATAATCAGAGCTCTTTCAGGTTTTTCAGCGGGTGTATCACTGAGGAGGACAAACCTTATCGACATGTGAAGTGGAGAGGAATGGTGCTCCTGTGGGTGAGCCTCAGCGGTAGCTTTGGTTCTATGATTATGCTGCTGAGTCATCACCCATTTGCCCTGCTGTGAGGGCTCTAATCCCAGAATTAGGGGATTGCTAACTCCACCTAGGGCATCCAGACTTTCCCCTATATAAACTACACTGCTCTCATTCTCAATACCATTCTCTAGAGTCTGGATGTGCACCTCTCAAGCTGCAAGCTTCTCTGTCAGAGAATTAACTAATCTACACTTGTCACAAATAAAGCTATCACTAATGATAGAGGAAGAATGACTAAACATCCTGCATTCAGCACACTGAACAAGCTGAGTGTGTACCATGATGAATGGCTTTATGTATGTAGGTACAGCACATCTCCGCAACTATGTCTCCCATAACTCCCTCACTTCCTGCACCGGACAGTATCCACCTCATCTCATCTTTCTGGTAGAGTACACCTGTGGATCATGATGCAAGTTCGATTGGGCAGTCTGAACAAATCTCGCTCTCTCTGACCAATTTCACCATCAGTATTAAAGAGATACTATAAACTGCAGGCAGAAATGAAGAACAAAGGAACAAAACACGAGTTGTTGTATGGAACACTGGCCATGGTTAAAAGTACCTCAACCATTTTGTTTTGCTTTTGTTGTGTTTGAAACCGGTTACTGTTATTACTACACCGTAATAACACAAATGAGAAAGATTAGAGGCAAGTGGTTCCCTCCACGTCTTCAGCCAATGAACATTCGAACAAGGACCTTCTGGATCAATGAGATCCTGCCCAGGAAGGACTTCTGCAACATAGCAGGTCTGCATTAAACTGAATTGAAGCTGTGCACCGCACTCTTCAGAATGCACAGAAATAGAGGATCATCGACAAACTCCTTCAGCCACCATACAAGAGTGATTCCCAAGTAAAGCTGGCATTTAGGCAATGCTAGTCTTAGCTTGAGTAGTTTATGTGAAAAGTGCTACTTATAAACCTAAGGTCATTTCAAGTGTGTGCACAATAATCACATAGCTTTGGTCTGATCATATGTTATTGTATTTCTCAGTTTTACTCTGGTAGATAGATTTTGCAGGTAAAGATAAAGATCTTTAGGTAAAGATCTCTTTACCTCTCTCTCTCTCTAACACCCTCTTACCACGCACCTTTGTACACATCACACCATTCAAACTGCAGTAAACTTTCGGGTGATTAGGTCATTGTATAACTAAGCTAGTCCTTTGTTAAAATCCTTTGTCTAATCAGTCACCCAGAGTGCCTATGGTCCCCTCCCCCACCTTTTGTGCATCTTTTGCAACAACAGACAAAGTTCAGTTTACTGAGCAGTTCCAGGACTTTTCCAGGTAAGTCACTGGTTTTGTAAAACTGTCAAGGCATATACATCCAGGTGTGCTTAAACCAATTACAGTACTGTAATATTAACGATCATTATATACTAATTACCTAACACTTTTAATAGTTAAGAGAGAGCATCTCCAACCGCATTACTAGTTTCATGTTTTTAAAGTTAGGCAAGATGACCCGCAGTACCCCACACACCTCAGAGAAGGAGGACAATGCTCAAAACCCAGAAGAGTCCACTTCCCTGTTTGATTTTGTTGCAGACCTACTTAAATTTTCTTCTTTCAATAGGGCAGAATTTAAAAGCTTAAATCCAGAGCAATGCCAAGAGGAAATTGGGAATACAACACAGTATGTGAGAAACCACAATTGTGGAGGATTCACCATCCAAGGGGTGGTAGGTTGACTTTTCCTGCTTCACCACCAGGAAACCCACCTGGAAAATGAAGCTCTTCACCAAGAGAACTCAGGTCTTAGTGCTAGCTGCGACAGACTAGATGAAGCTAACTTTAGTCTGTGGAACAAACTTGAATGAATCCCTAAATGAATCCCTAAGTGAGTGCACCAGCAAGCTTGAAATAGAGAGAAATGTTAAAGAGGACACCAACATCCAAACCCTCCAACAAAGCTGCAAGAACCGCACTAGGGTGCAGGCAGTGCTTAAAACACCCCCCAGGGGGACACAGGCTAGAGTAGAGCTGGCAGAGGAAGAGTCTGACCATGAGACTGAGGACTACGGGGGCCGATACCAAACTTCCTCAGCAGTTGACAAAAAGAGTCACTCAGTAGCCCCCCTTTCAGCCATGGAGGAGCCACATCACGCTCACCAGTACCTGGAGAGCTCCTAAAGCCTTAGGCTACTGCAAAGGACAAAAGGAGTAAAGGTTACCCCAGGTCCATGCACAATGAAAGCTTTTCCTCATCCTTTGATGAGCATGAAGAGAGGCACTGCTCTTCAAGATATCCATGTTCGAGTAGTTCTGAGAGTGGGTGCTCGAATAAATCAAGGAAGGCTCACAGGGACAGTTCCCCTGGCCTTCGCATGTGTCAACTCGACTCGCTTGCAAAAGACATTGAGCGTTTTGACCCTAATAGCCGGAATGCTAATGGGAATGATTACCTTAGAAAGGTCAAAATCTTTCCAATTTGCCCCACACTACAACACACGAAAAACTAAAGCTCATATGGAAAATGACCATTCACGCGTTCATTGAAACCCAGTCATCGCGAAATCGGAGCAGTTACTCAAAACTCAGGGCAGTTCTGTGAGAAGAGTATGTGCCTTACACCAATGAAACATCAGCGACAATTAGCACCATCCAGATTAGACAAAAGAGAATGGAGCCTCCGTGAGAGTACTATTGACGACTACGTAATACCTACTTCCCGGGTAGTAATGCATCAGGCCTGGAAGAGGATAGTGGTTTCAAATCTCTATTTTTACATAACCTCCAACCCTGTGTACACACACACATCATGCTATCATGTTGGCAGGGTAGACACTCAATGAGAGAGATCCGAAAGATAGTCCAGATGACCTGGGAGATGGTTGTCCATCCATCGGCCCAACTGGAAGATGAACCTAGGGTGCTAAGCCTTCAGGGCACAAACAGTCCACCATTAGGTTTAGAGGGTGTGAGTCCTCACAAGGAGGACACCCACAAAGCAGTGCCACCCAAAACCATTTGTCACTGAGCCAGCATCAGGGTGAGTGGAGGACCCAGCAGGGTGAATCTAAAAGGGCCTGTGGGCAGGTCACAGGTGATCGCAGCCACCATAATTACCTGTGAACAACCCCGTAGGGAAGAGGGCAGCTGGCAACAGGACCATTATCTTGGCTATGACAGGAAATGGGACAACCGTCCCAACTGAGGTCCACCATGGGAAAATAAAAGTTGGGTAAAGAGTAGAACAATGCTGCCCACTGAACCCGGTGTCAAGTGGAAATCTTTAAAAGCTTTCATGACCAACGTCACTGAAAAACTGGACAAAATGGCTAAGTTGAGTCAGAAGGTGAGTCCATTTCAGGGCCTGTCTCTCAACCATCCAGTTTATATTTGTTCTATTGACACTGAGCAGCTCCTCATTGGTCAAGACTTGCTGGACATGCTGGTCCCACTCATTGACTGTGGATGCGGTCAACTTTGGGCCCAACTTGATGTTCCAGAGCCTGTAGAACCAGGTGAATGCATGCAAGCCCTCCATGATAAAATCAGTTCCTTCACAGAGTAGCAAAGCTCTCCAGGCACCCAAGCCTCTGTAGAGTTTGATCTCCAACCCACGCATACAGAAACTGATCTCGAGACCCCAGAGATACTGAGTCCTTCCATTAACTCTCTGGGGTCTGAAGGTATTTCCTGCCACTCTCATGATTTTGGCATGCTCTGATTTTGTTCTCAATTTCAACAAATCTAAGCAGTATTTTCAAAGTTATATGACTTTTTTGTATTCAGCACAAGTTCAGCTACAATAATATCTATGTAGTGATTGTACTTTTTAAAAAATAACAGATAAATGAAGATGTTGTAAAAAGCAGTTTTAGAACTATGTTCGAATGTGTGAAAAAAAACCCATGATCTTGTCCATTGTGTCGAACCATTTTGGTCACCTGAGGTTCAATCTTAGGAATGTATCAAGCACAAAACTTAAATCTGCTCCACTGATTTGGACAATTAACTGGCCATCAAAAAAAATGTTCTATTGTTTTGGGATAAAGGGCTGGCAGTGGAAAGGGTATTCAATGAAAAGGGTAAAAAATTTCCATTCATTCAATAAGGAGAGTTAAAACCCCTCCCTGTCACAGTCTGGTCCAGTCCATCCATGCCTGAGATTGTGGGACTTCCATGCCGGCTCCAGGCCGGATCCAGAACAGGAATTCAGTCCTGCCTTGCTGAAGGCCATTTTCCTGAAGCGGCACTCCCACACCTGCTACCACTCTTCTTCCATCAGCCAGGGCTTTTTAAGAACTGTTTGGAGCTACTCCATTTGCCAGACTGTCTCTTGTAGATTTTCCTTGCCTTGCTACAGGCCTTTGGTATTATGTTTTCTTGATTCTCGCTGCCTGAATTGTTCCTTGGTTTTTTGTCTAGTTTTCTGTCCGTTTTTTTGCCCCTGTTTTGCTTGCCTGTTCTTTTGGGTTGTTTTTGCTTCTTCTGTCTGGATTTCCCTTGTCCCTGTGTTCTTTGGGTTTTGTGAAGATGTTTTTGTCCCTGACCGTGCCTACCTGCTCCCCTGTGTTTTTGACCTCCTGGCCCATTCTTTGACCACTGATTTTTGCCTGAGCCCTACTGTACCTCTGCCATCTATTTCATTAAAGTTTTTCTCTTTACACTGCCTGACTTGATTCTGCTCTTGGGTCCTCACTTCACTTCACCTCAGCTCACCATTTCTGACACCTCCCACTGCCCACTCTGAATCCCATCAGGTCAAGTCACAATGGGTAAGGTAATGGTTTTTTTTTTACACATTTCAACAGTTCTAAAACTTTTACAACAGCTTCATTTATCTGGTATTTGACTCTATTCAGTGTGTCTTGAAATTTAACTCTTGCACTATTTTACTTGGTTCAAAGCCACAACCAACTCTGTTACACAATTTCTCTAATTTTGCTCCCACTCCAATTCTAACTTTTACTCTCTCTAAACTCAAAATAGAGCAAAATTAACTATTTTTGAGATGCTTTTAACTCTGGGAAAATTGCACAGTCATTTTTCCTGTGTATACACTACAGCGCACACATAGCAACCGATCTGCTCATAATAAATAGAATAAATATTTACACTTAAGTTGATCTTTGGCTGGATTGAGTCAAAGTTTAAAAAAAAAGGCACCATTCATCAGTTTTGTAGTTCTCAAGATTGAACCCAATTGCTGTCCTGAATGATGACTTGAATTGCTGTCTTGAATCCTCCAAAGTGCATAAAATCCATGTGCCATCACACAAATTTACCTCCAAATAGCCTGAACTATGTCTGCCAGGTTTTATTCTGTTTATGGTGGGCATTCCTGAGAGAAACCAATCGAAACCATGAGTGAAAGTGATTCACATTCCATTACCATGTGAACGTGTCTTTTATGAATGCATAATTGTGCGCTCAGCACTTTGACTCAGGTGTGACTGAGGAAGGTGACCAGTTTTATGTTTCATCTAATTTAGATAATTTAAAAACTATAATATTTGGCGGTGGGCAAATAGGAAAGTGTAAAGTAGAAAGTTTGTCAATATGTTTATCATGCATGTATGATAAACTCATGAAGATATTTACTTCAATAGATGGCCTACTCATTCTAAACCTGTCGAGCTTCGGTTGCACCGGTTGTCTTTCCTTTGTTCTTTGGGAAGCTCAGATTCAGTGTTTTCTTGCCCCCTCATTTCAGATGATGTCCGATTCGGTGGAATAGCAGTACCCGATGCCATTTTAACACTTTGGTCTGAGAAGTCCGCTATAAGCCAAGCTTTGTATGACACATTGTCAAAGCAATTCCTGTCTTACATTCATGCACAAAAGCCACCATCTTCTTTCCATGGGACGATCCCAGATCCCAATCAAGGCGGTGTCTGCACCATTTCCATGACCATCAGAATGAACCTTCACACATTTCATGAGCGTGGTTCCCCAACTTCCTCACTCACTCTGTTGGGGCAGATGTATTGGTCAGATTAGGAGCCCAACTAGATATGGTCAGCCACATTATCCTTCCTTGGTTGTCATTATCGAAAATGGACACTTTGTATTTGCACAATTTCTGTTGTGGACTCATGTGGCTGTGGGGTCCAATTCTTGAGCGTCATGAACATTGTGTGGGCAAGTGAACTGCCCTGGCTCAGCTGGTGCAGCAGCCTTTTGTTGTGCTCAAGCATCAGCAAGGCTTGTTCGCTGGGCTTCCTCAAAGCTGTCGTAGGCTTGTCTTGTCAGTGCACACCAACCCAAGAGACTCCTTGTCTCTTGTGCACACTGCTCCAGCTGCTTTGGAGTGATCTTGACATGGGTGATGTTGGCCTTCACACAGTCCTTGAATTGCTTGCGAGGCCTTCCTCAGTTTTGCTCGCCAGTGGAGAGCTCGCCATACAGTATCCGTGAATCATCCATGCAGATGATGTGGCTGGTCCATCAAAGCTGGTTTTTCAGGATCATGGCTTCAATGCTTGTGGTCTCTGCTCTATCCAGGACCTCCAGGTTTGTGACCTTGTCCTGCCATCAGATGTCAAGAAATGACCGCAGGTTATGCATGTGGAACTGTTCCAGCAGTTTCAGGTGCCTTCTGTATAGTGTCCACATCTCACCTCTGTATAGAAGACTGGAGAGGAGGATAGGGTTGTACACCTTGAGTTTCATGGACTGCCTGATGTGCTGGTTCAACACACGTGAGCACAGACAACCTAGTGCTTGGCTGGCTTTACAGATTCTGGTGTTGATTTTCCTTGTCTAGGGTTCTGTCGCTGACAAGGTACTTGAAGGCCTCCACTGACTTGAGCTCTGTTCCTTCAATGAAGATCGAGGGAGGATGAGCATAAGAAGCTGGGGCAGACTGCACCAGAACCTCCATCTTGTCCAGGCTGATGGTGAAACCAAAGAGACAAGAAGCTTTGGCAAATTTGTTGACGATGAGCTGGTCTGACTCCTTGTGTGCCATGAGGGCACAGTCATCAGCAAATAGCACTTCTAGGATCTTTTTCTATCATCTTGGTCTTTGCACTCAGGCGATGAAGGTCAAATACAAATCCATCCAGCCTGTACTGAAGGTACACTCCCTGATCCAGTTCGTGGACAGCATGGCTCAACACACAGGTAAAGAGGTTGAAGAGAATGGGAGCCAGCACACATCCTTGCCTCACGCCATTGGTGATGTCAAACGGCTCTGCCGCTTCCCCACCAGAACATACTAGACCAGTCATGTCATCATGGAACAGGTGAATCAGGTTCACAAACCTTCTTGGACATCCAAACTTTGACAGGATGAGCCAGAAGGCCTCTCTGTTTACTGTGTCAAAGGTCTTGGTCAGGTCTATGAAGACAGCATAGAAGTCCATGTTCTGCTCAATGCACTTTTCTTGGAGTTGATGGACTGAGATCATATCAGTGGTGCTGCGACCTGGATAGAAACCACACAGACAGATTCTCTGCTGAGATGTTGATCAGGTGGTTGAAGATGACATGAGCCAAAATCTTCCCAGCAATTGATAGACGTGAAATGCCTTGGTAACTGCTGCAGTCAGCCTTCCTGCCCTTCTTGAACAGCAGGATGACCATAGTGTCCTTGAACTCCTCAGGTATGTCTTCTTCCTCCCAGATGCTGGTAAGAATGTTGTGGAAGGCTTCTAGTGCCACTGGCCCGAGTGACTTAAAGAACTCAGCTGGAATTCCAGCCATTCTTGGTGCTTTGCCTGAGCTAGTCTGGCTGATTGCCTTCTTGACCTCGTCCATGGCAGGGGGGAGGTCAAGGCTGTCCACAGTGGGTCTCTGAGGGACCTGGTCCAGGACTATGGGGTCAACAATCGATGGCCTGCTCAGCAGGTTGCTGAAGTGTTCTCTCCACCTCTCATTGATTCTATTCTTTCCTTCAGCAGAGAACTGTCAGTGGATAGAAGTGGTATGGTGCTAGGCTTGGCTGGTCTATAGACCTCCTTGATGGCACTAAAGAACATCTTTTGAGTTCTTGGTGTCGGCGTAGCACTGGACCGTATCCGTCTTTCTCTCCCACCATTCATCCATCATTCTGCGAAGTGCAGTCTGGTTCTGCCTCTGAAGGTTTTTGAAGCGATCACGCTTGGAGGTGGATGTCCTGTCATTCTGCCACTCAAGGTATGCCTTCTGCTTCTCTTCTAGCAGCTTCCCAATGCTCTCCTTGTTATCAAACCAGTCTTGATGAACTTGCACTCTGGGTCAGATGGTAGATATCACTGATTCCTTGGTCAACGACTTGAACTGATCCCACTTCTCAGATGAGTTTCCAGTCAGTGATCCATGTAATGTCAGCTTGTCATCCAGACTGTCAGCAAACTCGTTGTGACACCTTGCGTGCTTGAGCTGTGCAACATTGAAGGCCAGTCTCAAGTTTTGACTTCCTGCAATGTATTGGGATGTGCAGTGTGAAAATGGATCTGATCAGATGATGGTTGGTCCAGCACTCAGCTCCTCGCATAGCCCTGGTGATCTTGACATCACGAATGTCCCTCCTGTGACAGATGGCATTATCAATCAGGTACCACTGATTGGATCTGTGATGCGTACTTGCTGGCTTGTCTGGAGAGTGTGTTGGTGATTGTCAGGCCATTTTCTATACGCAAGCAGCATCAAGCCATTTGTTCATTTTTCCAATGCCATGGTGTCCCAGAACCCCTTTCCAGTTCCTGAAGTCATTGCTGACTCTGGCATTGAAATCACCTAGCAGGAGAAGCTTGTCATCAGCAGGGGTGACTTTTGCCAGTTGATCCAGGTTGCTGTAGAAGCTTTCCTTTTCTCATCACTGTTAGTCAGTCAGTGTGGGTGCATAGGCACTGATGACTGTGACGTGGTGATGGGGGTTGAGAGGGAAGCAGAGCTTGATCACTCACTGATGCAAGTGGGAAGGTCTGGGAGTTGTTGCAGAAGACTTGTCCTGATGGCAAATCCCACTCCATATATTCTGTCTTTGTTCTCTGCCTTGCCTTTCCAGAAGAAGGTGTAGCCTCCCTTGACTTCAGCAACTGAGCCTTCTCCTGCAAGCCTGGTTTCACTCAAAGCAGCTATGTCGATGCAATAGCGTGTCAATTCTCTTGCAATGAGGGCTGTTCTCCTCTCTGGTCTTGGGGCACTCACTGTCCATGAGTGTACGAACATTCCATGCTCCAAAAATCATGTTTCTCTTTGTTGTTTTTTGACTGCAGTAGAAGGTAAAACTGCCAGCCGTGGCTTGCTGGCCAGTTTTGTGTAGGACAAGCGATGTTTGGGACACCTTTTCTAGTCCCCTCCCCCATACAAGAATGAGCAGTGCTAACCCTAAAAAGGGCTGCTCAGTCACCTGGAATACTGCTGAGCATTCCTGTTCTCCCAGGTCAGAAGATGAATGACCACTGGTCAACAGGCTGCCTGATGTGGTTACCTCTACCTGTCACTTTGCCCCTCACCCTATTGCCACAGGACTTCTTCAGAAACAGCAGTGTTGAAGAGATGGGTTTGTGCAAAGGACCTGTGTGGGAAAGTTTTTAAGTGGAAAAGCTCTTGCACTGGGGCAAATCCACTCTTTCAGCCTCAGAAGTTAGGATCCCATGGTACGAAGAGACATCATGCCCTACACTCTCCACAAAGTGCTGCAGAACCACCTTCCTGGCCATTGGATCTAATGATCTCCTCTGCCCAGTCCACCAGAACTGACTCATGTGCTGGGTGGGCATCCCCAAGTTTCATTCTGTCAAGCTGCATGCTCACCAGACAGAAGGGTTAATGAACCCTAGCAGGGAGACTTCTGGGGGTGGGATCATCTACCTCCCGTACAGGCCCAATGGTCCTGGCTACTACCCATTCACTCTGTTGGGGCAGGTATATTGGTCAGATTAGGAGTCCAACTAGATATGGTCAGCCACATAGCCTGGGTCTATAGTAACACTGGATGCTACCCACTTCTTGCTGACCCAGAGCACAAGCGCTCCAGGCAAACAATCCCCCAGGCATGTCGCGTAGCAAGCGAGTTTCATGTAGTGATCCCCACTAAAACAGCTGGTTTCCCTCTCAAACTTGTTATTCTGAAAGGTCAAGGGCTCACAGGCATTCTTTCACCCATTGCCCTTCTTTTTGAAGCTCAACTTAAGTTTGCAGGAGCCAAGCAGGGGGGCTTGAACTGAACCACTGATCATCTTATCTGTTGGTTCAAAACCTAACACATCAATATCCATGACTGCACATCGGCCCTTAGGGCTGCCAATTGATAGCTTGTTCGACGACTTTGAATTGACCATACCAGGCATCAGTGAACTGCTGCTTTCCTTGGTTGGATCACAAGACCTTGGGCAGGCCTTTCTCACTCTTCCTGATAAGATCTTCATTGGGCCACATGACATGTTGCAAAAGGAACAATTCTACATGGCCAAACCTGACTCAGGCAAAGACATGGTGGTGTACACCCTCGCAGCTATTCCAAGTGACACCCCTTCATCACTGGATGCTACAGATTCCTCATCAGGTGAGCAGAATACAGGATTTGAACAGGAAGTCCAACAGCAGCATACCAAGGCTGATGCTTTGACTATGGATGCTCAGAGACAGCAACTCCATGAGTGGGGTGTGGGGTTGTGTGTGTGTTTTTTTTTTTTTACTTCCAGCTGTCAGACAGACAGACAAGGGACCCAGATGCGTCACTTTTCACAGAGTTTATTGAAGGGGTCAGGGGGAAGAGGGA
>JAPEKL010000028.1:9079196-9095462 GCA_028877455.1 Bagre pinnimaculatus | reverse complement strand
GGATAGGCTCCAGCTTGCCTGCGACCCTGTAGAACAGGATAAAGCGGCTAGAGATAATGAGATGAGATGAGATGAAATGCTTAGAAAACCAACTGATGTCTATTTTTATACGCTCAGGTTGTAATTAAGTTATCGATTTTTTTTCAGCTAAGTATAAACTGCTGTTAGCTAACCACTGCTCCATAGAGATTGAATGGGACTTGGCTGACGAGCGGTGGTTTTTGCTAGCATAGTTAGTTGAAAGTTATCACTAGCTATCTACATAGCTAGTGATAACTTTCAACTAATTATGCTATCAAAAACCATAATGTCAGCTCTCTTATGTCAAATTAAAAATGATGGGCAGCTCATGATTTTTTTTGTGAGTTGTAATAGAGATTGTCTAACTTATCGTCTGATCTAATTCAAATTATCCATCCATTATCCATCCATCCATTATCCATAACCGCTTATCCTGTTCAGGGTTGCGGGCAAGCTGGAGCCTATTCCAGCTGACTATGGGCGAGAGACCGGTACACCCTGAACAAGTCACCAGATCACTGAAGGGCTGACACATAGAGACAAACAACCATTCACACTCACACCTACGGTCAATTTAGAGCCACCAGTTAACCTAACATGCACGTCTTTGGACTGTGGGGGAAACCGGAGCACCCAGAGGAAACCCACGCAGACACAGGAAGAACATACAAACCCCACACAGAAAGGCCCCCGTCGGCCACTGGACTCAAACCCAGAACCTTCTTGCTGTGAGGCAACAGTGCTAACCACAACACTACCGTGCCACCTAATTCAAATTATTCAATTCAAATTATACCAGATACCAGAGTATTTATTCAGTTTTGTTTCAGAAATGTTACTTACTTGAGTGAAATAAAGGCTAAAGCCAAGACAAAAAGTGACAGCTGCAAATGTTTCACTGCCCATTTTTGTGGTGTCTGTCTCCCTGGCAGTAGATTTGCTTTTATCTGATTGGTTGTTGCCCTGGTAGCCTGTTGCCAGCAACACTGCCCAAAAAGTTGCCCCTGTGTCATCACCTTTAGACTTGCCCATGTCGATGTCTTCTTTAATTCAGATCTGAGGTGGTTTCAAAATATTAATTTTGTGGTGTTGTTTTTTTTAAACCATTTTTTAACAGAACCATTTCTGTTCTGACCTGGAAGGAAGTTTGGCTCATTGTCTTGCTTATCTTATAGATATTGTCACAAAGCAGCTTTACAGAATTCCTGATGTCAGTCCCTAGTAAACAAGCTGGAGCTGATTGTGGCAAGGAAAATCTCCCTGAGACACCACGAGGAACAAACCTTGAGAAGAACCGGACTCCAAATGGACCTCAATCTCTTCTGGGTGATGTTGGATAATGGAATTATAAACAATTATGCTCTACAGGTGTAGAAGAGTAAAGAAAAATGGTACAGAGTCTGTTGAAAGGCTGTTCAGTATTAGAGTTCTGAGATGAGCACAGGACAATCTTTATGTTTACAGGCACAGCTTTTAAAGACTTTTAAAGAGATTAAAGACTGAAGCAAAGGTGAGACTTGGGCAGAAGCTGTTACTGGGAATTATAAATCCTTAAAGGTCCCTAAAGAATCCACCATGTGGATTCACATGGGACCGTCCACAATAGCAAAGGGTCAGTCACAAATGCAGAAGAACAGCTTCTTCTTCTTCCTTGTCCAGCACTATTGTCAGGTTGGGGTCCATGTGGATCCTAATGATCCATCCATCCATCATCTGCTAACTGCTTATCCTATGCAGGGTCGCGGGCAAGCTGGAGCCTATCCCAGCTGACTATGGGCGAGAGGCGGGGTACACCCTGGACAAGTTGCCAGGTCATCACAGGTCTGACACATAGAGACAAACAACCATTTACACTCATATTCACACCTATGGTTAATGTAGAGCCACCAGTTAGCCTAACCTGCATGTCTTTGGACTGTGGGGGAAAGCGGAGCATCTGGAAGAAACCCATGTAGACACGGGGATTACATGCAAACTCCACACAGAAAGGTCCTTGTCAGCCGCTGGGCTCGAACCATGGACCTTCTTACTGCGAGGCAACAGTGCTAACCACTACACCACCATGCCACCCCCCTACTGATCCACATGTCATATTAAGTGGAGCATAGTTTTATGCCGGATGCCCTTCCTGCCGCAATCCTCCTATTTCTGGGCTTGGGAAACAGCCAGTCACATACACTTTCACAACTCTGGGCAATTTAGAATAGCCAATTAACCTAACCGCATGTCTTTGAACTATGGGGGAAACTGGAGCACCTGGAGGAAACCCATGCAGACATGGGGAAAACATGCAAACTCCACACAGAAAGGCCCCTGTTGGCCTCTGGGCTCAGACCCAGAGACTTCTTGCTGTCAGGCGACAGTGCTAACCACTACACCATCATGCCACCCCCCTACTGATCCACATGTCATATTAACTGGAGCATAGTTTTATGCCGGATGCCCTTTCTGCCACAATCCTCCTATTTCTGGGCTTGGGAAACAGCCAGTCACATACACTTTCACAACTCTGGGCAATTTAGAATAGCCAATTAACCTAACCGCATGTCTTTGAACTATGGGGGAAACTGGAGCACCTGGAGGAAACCCATGCAGACATGGGGAAAACATGCAAACTCCACACAGAAAGGCCCCTGTTGGCCTCTGGGCTCAGACCCAGAGACTTCTTGCTGTCAGGTGACAGTGCTAACCACTACACCACCATGCCACCCTGCAAAAGAAGAAGAGTATCAGGCTGAATCAGGCAGGTCCTGAAGGTAAATGGAGTCATGGCAGTACATGTGATTAGTAGGTATGTATTTTTCCTAGCAGGTTACAAGCATGTACAGTATGATCAGGTTGTAAGTGGTGACTCGCACAAGTCTAGCTACAACAGCTTTAAACACTTATCTATCTATTCCATCTACTAAGAGTGTAAACCTTTGCAATACGGTTTCAATTCTTAAGGCAGCGATTCAATATTTTACATTATTATACATACAAAACATATTCTATTCCTTTGATAGCATGCAATATTATTAGCATATTGCTTATCCTGCATGTATTACATCACTCCACACAGTACAATGTGATACAATGCAGGTACTATGGTGGATGAGCATTGAATATGGTTTATGATATTGCATGGTTGTCAAGACAACATGATGTCACATGTCGGAGCTGATGAAAATATTCAATGAGAAAGTTTTCTGCTATGCATGCGCAGAACTTTGTTCGCCGGTGGCGCCTGCAGTAAACTGTCGTAGTGAATTGAAAGTGCCATAAGATACGCATTACACATAAAACTTCCATGTTAGTGAGCGACTGTGACAATTTGTCAACAAATCTATAATTGTTCCATCAAATGTATATGAATAATAATAATAATAATTATTATTATTATTATTATTATTATTATTATTATATTGGCTGGCTTTTTTGTGGTATATCAGATATATTCCATTCAGCTAGCATGATACTGAACTCATCTTTGACTCGTTCAATATAATGCTAGCTGAATGAAATATATCTGATCTACCACTCAAAGTCAGCCAATATTATTTAAATAACACTGAATCTGATGATATATGATGATACAGTTGGGTTGAGTAGCTTAAGCTCAATATGAGACTTTGTTCAGAATCTGGGGTAGGCCTAATTTTAATTCATGAATGATGGTGACATAGAGGACTATGTAAAGTATTAGACTTCCAGACACATTATCTTTCTAACCTATAAATTTATTCACATCAGTTTAAAAATTATTTTTTATTTGTTGCATTGATTCATTTCAATCATTGCCTTTTAAATCATTGCATCCATCCAAATTGTCAAATTCCACAGACAGTTGTCTACATTATATGGTCAAAAGTATGTGGACACCTGACTATCATACCATTACATACTATCATGTCTCCCACCAAACTGTTGAAACACATACTACCGTGCAAAGGCAAACTGCAGTATCTGCATATTGTGTTGGTGGAAAAAGATGGTACTATAGCGTCACATATTCGCTGTTGGACCGTCTTTCGTCACAGACACAATATGCAGATACTGTAGTTTGCCTTTGCACAGTAGCATAATTCTATAGAATGTCTTTGGATGCTGTAGCATTATGCAATTTCCCTTCACTGGAATTACGAGGCCCGAACCTGTTCCAGCATGACAATGTCCTGTACACAAAGCAAGCTCCAGGAAGACATGGTTTGCCAAAGTTGGAGAGTATAAACTCGAGTGTCCTTCATAGAACCCTGACTGACCTCAACCCCCACACTTGATAACAGACTTATATAATGCCATTTCTGTTAGTTCAATAGTACTGGAATCATCCTGAATTATGAAAGACACAGCTCAACATGGCCAAGTCAAAGGCATACAAAGGAGACGCTGGCAGCCGCCATACTACTCGTGCTCAGATATTCACACCTATGGACAATTTAGTTAACCTAACTGCATGTCTTTGGGGGAAACCCACACAGACAACATGCAAACTCCACACAGAAAGGCCCCTGTCAGCCAGTGGGCTTGAACCCAGAGCCTTCTTGCTGTGAGACAACAGCACCAACCACTACACCACCATGCCACCCAACACTTGGGATGAACTGGAACACCAACTGCACTGCACATTATTCCTCACCCAACATCAGTGCCTGATCTCACTAATGCTCAAGTAGCTGAATGAACACAAATCCCCACAGCCACACCCTAAAATCTAGTGGAAAGCCTTCCCAGAAGAGTGGATCTTCTTATAACTGGAAAATGGAATAAATCTGGGTGTTCAAGAACATATGGGTGTGACAGTCAGCTGTCCACAAACATTTGGCCATGTCATCACGTCACAAGAATGCCTGAATACTGGCTGCAGAACAGCGCCAAAGCATAAATAAACCATGCCCATTTTATACAGTGAATAGTGGGGACATTTCCTTGTATGCAGCCCCTTTTTGTCACCAAATATATTGATGGTGTGTTATCTGACCTCACCACTTGATACCAGTTGTCGTTCTCATGACACTTGGTTATGTTTTCTGTGCAGTTTGTGAGCTAATGTCAAGAAAAAGCATTTTTCGTTGCAATGCTTCAGAAAGTCATGTTGATACTGATACTTGACAACCACAAAATAAAAACAAACCTCTTATCCTATTGTAGTTATATTGCACTGAATTGGATGTGTCATGCCTTGAACCCATTAAAGCAAATGCTTCTCCATCTGTTGGAGTGAGTGTCTTTTCCTCTAACTCTTCTTAATGCTATTTTCCCATTCTGGATATCCTGATGGATATTGACATGTCTTGGATCTTCAGATACATGTTTCCCTGCAGTCCGTCCTGGGCCCAGAAGACCTTCCCATTTTCTCACACTCACTTCCTCACCAGTGAGCTGTGGAATGTGCTGGCAGCTTTCGGTACTGCCGAGACTCAGACGCCTCTCCTTCCATACGACAGATGTAACAACGCTCAGCCAAGTCGTTGCTGTTCTTGTTTATGGTGTCCACTTTTTTTTAACTGTCACAAGAGGGAACGAGCAAGAAGCAATAGAAAAACAAATCAATCATGCTGATTCTGGACTTGATTTATTACAGGGTAAAGTTTGATTTATGATTAACCCTAACCCTGTTGTTTTGACCCTTTGATCTAGAGCCTCACTCAATCGTGTTGTACAAGGTGCTATGCGCCTTGTCGGCTATCAGCTCATGTACAACTTGATTTTGTGGAATAACTGTTAAATATACGTAAATCACTGGAGACGTTTGAGTTAAAAACATGCTTGGTGCATGGATTTTGAACTTCTCCAATAACAAGCAAGGAAAAGTAACCTTTTAACAAGATTTCTCCTTCCAAAAGTAGCAGCTAGCGATTGTATATTAACATTAGGAGGCAGAACAAATTGCTTCAGTCTCTGTTTTGGTAGAACAAGAAAGCCTGTATTATCACAGTACAATAGCAATTATTATTATTATTATTATTATTATTTTAATTTATTTATTTTAATGCACATACCAGTTTGTTGGGAAGTCTTGGGGGCAGCCATGGCCTGAAGGTTAGAAAGGTTAGAGAAGCAGACTTGGGCCCAAAGGGTCACTGGTTTGATTCCCAGGACTGGCAGGAAAAATGTGAGGGGAGTTGAGTGAATGAACAGCATTTTCCCCTCCCTCTGTATCATGGCTGAAGTGCCTTTGAGCAGGGCACCTAACCTCAACTGCTCCCTGGGCATTGTAGCATAGCTGCTCACTGCTCTGGGTATGTGTGTATCCTCACTACACTGCTTCAGATGGGTTAAATGCAGAGGTGGAATTTCACTGTGCTTGAATGTACATGTGGCAAATAAAGGCTTCTTCTTCAAAAAAGTAGGGGTCAGCCTTAAACAAAGTGCTTAACTCTCTCAGTTTCAGTGGCAACTTGGCAGTTCTAGGATTTGAACTCACGATCTTCTGAACAGTAGCACAAAAGCCTTGTATCTATGGAGATTATGCATCTCTTTTCTATGTTGCACAGAACTAGAGTCAAGAAGCAGGAGATGAGAATGAAATTCTCAATTTTCTCAACTCTGAAATCAGTGCTGTACATAAAAGAGACAGACAGTGTAGTTGGAGAAGTTATCCCCCAAAATATGGTTATGACTGATATCCAGCACGATGAAGGAATGTCACTCTTTACAGTAACATACCCTGAAAAAAGACTTCCCATTTCCAGTAATAGGATTTAGGTTTAATGGTAGATTGTGCTAAGAGAATTGACTGCTCGGTCTACAATGTGTGTATCAAGCTTTTGTATGATAGATATATTGAAATGCATGGTCACTAATTATGATCCTGTATGTTTTTGGAATTTTGGATGAACATCCATCAATGATAACGTTAAATCTGATTGATTTGGCCTGTATGTTGGAAGGACAGAAGCAAATCTTGCCTCATCCTGAATTGCATACTCATCTAATTATGTTGTCATAATTCAACATTGGTGCTGCCACTTGTAAAATAAGTTGGACTCAGGGGGCAGTTGGGTTGGCAAGGTTAATTTCAAGAGTGTCACCTTCAAAAAATGGCATGTTTCAGTGGCTAGACATTACATTGCATTAATGGCATTTAGCAGTTTGATGCTCTTATCCAGAGCAACATACAACATACCCAGAGCAGCCCAGGGAGCAGTTGGGGGTTAGGTGCCTTGCTCAGGGGCACTTCAGCCATTCCTGATGGTCCAGGGAATCAGACTGGCAACCCTTAAGCTGCTCCCAAAGCTGCTTATCTAACCATTAGGCCATGACTTCCCTAGATGAAATTGCAAATGTACTATACATGGAAATTTACTTCCGAAGTTCTTGTGTCGGGTGAAAATGAAGGACAATCGGGAACATGTTGCAGAAATCAGCTAATATTTACAAGGCAACCTTTTGGAAGGAACAACAACAACAACAACAAAGGCAGACTGAAATAAAGTGAGAGAGACAATCGGAGAACAGAATGAGTGTAGAAAGAAAAGCTCAAACTGGATTTGAATAGAGTTTTTACTGATGATCTGATGGTGTATGGTCCACGAAGAAAGGTTAACTGTTGGTGGGAGATAAATTTGAAGATGTAAAAATGCCATCGTTATCCGTTAACAGAAAGGCACCTTCTGTAACTGAGAATTATCTACAAATACATCAGGAGGAAACATACATACATATATGTAAATAAGTAAATAAATAAATACTTAATTCCTTGAATGAATCCCAACCCTTTCATACTTATGCATAAACAGAACAAGGCTTAACTAACAAAACCACAATGGTAGTATCCAAATGTTTTATGTCAGCAGAAAAAGTTGAGTGCAGTGTTATTGCTCCAGGACCTTTAATCTCTCACAACCTTCTGTTCACTTCTGTACAACGTCCCACCTGGTTGCCACCGGCAGGCGTCCAGCTCACAGCGGGAAAGGAAGTGGATCTCAGCAGTGCTCGGTTCGCCCTCTTCTGGTCGGAAGTGAGGACCTGCTCCAATTAGCCCTGCTGTCAAAACATTCACGCACTGGGCCTTTTTCTCTGACTCCAGGGCTATAAAGGCCTGACTGCAATTTTTTTGTTGTTAAATTGGACTTACATAACAGAACGTCTCACTCCAATAACAAGCTATAAAAGCATGGGTTTGCGTGAGAACTAAGATTACAAAACACGTTGTTGTTTTTTTCCTATTCAGAAAGACCAAAGCATCGTTCAGCCCAAGCATGCAACTTCTCAGACACCCGCCGAATCAGTATTGAACCCGAGTACAGCTGTGAAGCTTGAATTTCTTTTTTTCCCATGCCAAATGCTCCTTCAATCGGCACCCATGCCAAGGTTGACATCACATCTTTCACTGTTAAGCTCTGGATTATGTGACCTTTACTGCCAGGAACATTGGCAAATATAACATTACCTTTTACTCCATCAATCCTAAATAAAGGTTTTTGTGAAATAATACAGCTAAACATAAAGCAAGCACCTTTATTTGTATGAACAGCTACATATATTTGATATTGTACAGTTTTTTGTTAATGTGTTGTCTTATACATGGAACTATAACAGAGGTTTAAAAAGGTGACTGTTAATGGAAAAAAAAACAATAGCATGTCTGTATACAATACAATTAGCAAACATATCATATCAAAATCAGTTTTTACAACTTTTTTCTTATTATTATTTTAGCAACCAATTCTTTCTATTGGTCTGCCATAGTGCAAACTGTGGTTTGAAGACAGAGTAAGTGATGCGATACGATATTAACACTCACACATTCACACTTACTGACGACGACAACGCTGTCTTTAACACATTTCAACATGTAGACTGCATTCAAAGTGCCTCTGGTTCAAGTCCTTCTGTCCAGTAATGCTTATTTATATAATAATTATAGTTCAAGTGCTGTATAGGGCAGGTTCAAGCAGTCGAGTAGTGAAATGAGATACAATTAACTGGTGTGTTGTGTTTATTGTAAAGTGAAGACTTGCTTCAGGTTGCTTAAAATCTTCAGACAGATTTTCAAGCTTTCTTTTTCTTCCTTTTTTTTCAAAAGTGTCCTTGAGTCCCTCTGTGTTGCTCTTGGATACTAGACAGCTACAGTTAGACAGCTGTTTGGAGTAAGAACAGAACTAAATGGATATTATCGAGCATGTTGGTTGGTATAATATGTATGTTTTTTTTTGTACTATGAGCTATGTATAAAATATATTTGTTGTCCATTTCTCCAAGTAGAACCGTTGTTACATTCCTTCATGTCCATGTGACCATCTGACCCCAGGATGCTGATTTAGCGTCAACGAATAAGAATAAAGTCAGTGAGAGTAAAGTGGTGCTCTGTGGATGTCTCTGTGGATGTCTTGCTGCTATTCTGGTTCTATTGCATATTGCACAGTGTTAGCATGGATAATGGTTGAATGGTGTGATAAAGAAGTCCAAATGGAAACATTTGGAAATGGAACGGATCGAGTCCTTGTACAGGGACATCAATCATGAGCAACCACAGCGATCCACCACCATGGACGGGATCTTGCCATAGATGATCTGCTCTTTTCCATTGAAGTAGAGCATGTTGATTGGAGACATCTTGGTGGGCGTGCAGCAAGGGCCGGCAGTACCACGTGGGTTGGCTTTGTTCACCAAGTGTGTGTGTGGATACTTTTGCAAGTGCACATAGTCACACTCGCCTGAGCAGTAATTGGCCTTGTAGCGCTTTGGGGCAATAATCCAGTCCCAGCCAAAATCTTCGAAGTCCACTGTGAGTGGGTAGCGGCAGCAGCGGGACTCAGATGAATTCTCATCACAGTCTAGTCCTGATTCTCTCCTGGTTCGCTTGGGGACTTCAGATATTTTGACCTCCAAGAATGGAAGCTGGGATTGGAAACAAACAACGAAGACATGACTCTTTGAGATCACAAAGAACAATCTAGTCTAATTAACAGTTATTCCAAAAATAGCTATGAGCCATGTATAATGAGACTGAGTGGAAAAACTGTTTTATTCACTGGATTTTGAGAAACAGAGCATTTTTATTGTTATTTTTTGCAAATTCAATAAATAAAAACTTTACATAAACTGTCTGGCAAAATTATTTCTGCTTAGAATTTAAACAAACTGGCGAAATGACATTTGTGAAAAATGGGATAATAATAATTCTTGAAAAATAAAAGATATGTTCCTATCATCAAATAATTTAATTCCATATTTTGTTGCTTTTTTTTTTCTCTGTATTTTTTTTTTGGGGGGAGGGGGTGTTCTTCTTTTTCTACTTTCTGGGTTTTTTTGGCACTTGGAAAACCAACTTAAAGGTGCATTACTGCCACCGACTGGGCTGGAGTGTGGAACAGGCGATATTGGGGGACAACAAAAAACTATATTCTTTTAGCTATTTCTGTTTCTTTAAATACTTGATAATTATTTTTGGGGTTTGGTTTTTGAGTAGAGTTTTAATTTTGTCCTTGGTTGGTTCAGCAAAATGCGCCGCCATTTTGTTTTTCTCTACTCACAGTATATAAGCTGATATCCTAGTAGCAGAATAGCCAGTCAGAGCATGCAGTTGCTCATATCCAGTGAATATAGACAGAATAATTAGACTTTCCCAAAACTTTTCTTTTCCTTCCTTAAGTTATCTAGGAGATTTATTTATTTACTACATTTTGCTAACTTTAAATAACCGATTTTAAACAGCAATGAGTGTAACGACATTGCTGATAACCATATTAGATATTTTCCACAGCTTTAGAGAAAGTTTCCTTGATTGGATTTTCTTTTTTGTTAAATAAGCCACTCACCAGTCCCTCTTCTCCAGGCCCCACTGAGGTGACAGCGAGATCGTTGCTTTTGGAGTCGAATGCGTTGATCTCAATACCCCAGTTTGTTTCCGGCTGCCTCAGCCACACCGCAAGTACCTGCTTCACATCGATGCTCTGCCATGACTTGACGCCTGCATCCACATCAATCTTCAGTGAACGTATTCTTACATGCCTTCTCCCATCTTTGATAGGCATGAGTCGCGATATCTGCAAGAATACCGTTGTCGCCTCGTCTGCTGGGCGCAAATGCACCCAGAGCTGTGCCCTTACAATGCGGCTTGCTTGGATCTTTGGGTTGAAGGAGAAAAAACAGCACTTCGGTTTGTGGTCTACTTGAACATCAGGGTTGGCTAAATGACAAAGAGGGAAAGAACAGGAGGAAGATTATTCAGCTAACAGAAAACAGGACTTGATTACTGATATCATTTCAATTGTATCTGAGAAATACCTGCATAGCTGACAACATGGCTTTGCCTGTAATGTGTAAGGTATGAAATTAAATCTCATACCCACAGCCAGCCAAATCCTTAGGTGTTAAATTAACTCTGTGTTAACATCTACCATGTTCATTTTAGTGTGTCTGTGGATGTGGGTGTGAATTCAACATTGGAAGATTTTCCTGGGAAAAATAAATACATGCAGATGCTGTGTTACATTACTGTATCTCCTGCGTTTGGGCTTGCCTTCCTCATTCTCCTACCTACACACAATTTAACTGAAATCAAGTAGCGTCTGGTTCACTAGTAATTTAATCTGGCTTGTTTAATGAACTAATGTGTTGTGGGATCACAAGATTGTGAAAACAAGAGTAAGTACAATGTGATTAAAATGTACAGTACTGTACACAGAGCAGAAATCACCAGTGTTGAATTAACCCCTTAAACTTCTGGATCTGTAGCTCACCTCTCTCACTTTCTCACAATACTTTATAACAAAGAATTGAACAATAAGCAGGTACTGCTGTATCAAACCATTCATCTTGACATGATTTGAAACTGTTCAGCTGAAGACGACAGGTCAGTAGTATTTATGAAGAAGATCTATAGACATACAGCATTAACAAGGAACAGTTGAAGCCACCACTGAAAAAACTAAAGATGACATTCAGTGTGTTTGAGTCTTTGTTCCATCATAAGTAAGAAAAATAGTCAGAATGTATGATAAGATATTTATCAATTTTAAATATTCCCTAATACTTCTCTTGTAAGTCCACCTGTGTAACCGTCATTATCTGAACAGCTTTATTGATTTTTTTTGGATCCTCTTAGTTTTATTCTCAGTGACATTTCTGTTGTACAGTAACTCTGTGCCAAATGACACGCCCTGCCGTCTTCAAATCTGATCTGAAATTTGAAAAGGTCACAACTTTGACTACTTTTTTTCTCATATGTCCTTTTTTGTACAGAAAGTGTAAAATAGTGACATGTTTTTAGAAATCATGGTATTTCTACAATGTTCAGATTACAAGACAGACTCAACTTAATAAAAATACCATAATAATAGAACAGGATAAAGCACTAGAGATAATGAGATGAGATGAGATAATAATAATAATAATAATAATAATAGGAAGAAAAGGAAGAATCATGTAATAGAGTTAAGCATAGGAGGAATGGGAAAATGTACAAGGTACATGCTTAACTGCAAATGAACAGAGTGCAAAGATATATATTTGTAAGCAAGTATAGATCATAGGATAATAATAATAATAATAATAATAATAAACATTATTTAAATACATGCATTAATAGTCAATATTGGTGTATGGGTCATTTATTAGACCCTCAGATTTTGGAATGATTCATTCATTCATTCATTCATTCATTCATTAACTTTCCACTCATAGGATGCACTTTAAAAAACTAATTTATTTCTACTAGCTATGTAATAATTTTGATAATGGTGGACTGTGAATTTTCTAACAAAATTAGACCCATAGTTCACAAACATTTCACACGTGATCATGTTTGATTGTGTGAAACATAACATGCATGTGAAATAGCCATGAAAAGGTAATAAAAAATAAACGTGTGTAAATTTCATGTGACTTTTCTGTAAAGGTGTATGCATGATAGATAGATAGATAGATAGATAGATAGATAGATAGATAGAATAAGTGATATAATAAGGGGTGTAATAAGTGAAGTGGAGCCCGAGCACTTACGCTCCAAGGCCATGCTCATGACGGTCTCGGTGGTGGCGTGCTCTTCGTCGTCCTCGTCCTCCTCGGAGCGCGTGCTCCCCGGCTTGCCGTCGTCCCCGAGCACGTCGTACAGGTCGAGCAGCTGCTGCATGGGGGGCGCTTTTGGGAGCAGCTGCTTGACCACGTCTCGGCTCACGTTGGGAGCGTGTTTGAGGCGCAGCTTGCTCAGGATCTGGGACTTGATGGCCTGCAGACGGAGCTGCTTGCTGTGCTGGCGGAAAGCGCACGCGCTGGTGGCCGAGCACTGCGCCTCGCGCTCCTCCGTCACGGCGGCGGCGGAGGTGGTGGTGGGTGGGTGGTGTTGCTGTTGCTGTTCCTGGTGGTGGTGCTGATGGTGCTGCTCTGGTGTTCCGGTATCAGCGCGCGCCATCAGACCGAACGCCACCACGAAACCCAGAGAAATCAGAACCTGCACGAGATGCATGATCACCCGGGTCAGAGATCAGGAAGGAAGGAAGTTTGTTCTGCGCGGTTGTTGTTGTGCTCTGTGTGCTGCAGCAGTAACAGTAAGACCGTGCGCCATGCACACCGGACAGGTAGCGCCAGATGTCATGCTTCTATTCGCCCTAAAGCCTTTTTATACCGACAAATTATTCCGCCACTCTTATTTAGGCTCCGGCGTCCAAATCCATGATTGGCTGCTCGGACCAACAATAAATCAGAGGTGGACTTTTGCTTTCCAGCGCTGAACCCTTAAAGAGATACACTCCACCACACACACACATAGAGTAAGAGTATATAGCATGTATTTTGCACAAAAAGGTGCAAGGTACAGTAAGTTCTGGTGTTCATTTGTTCCAACCACTGGTAGAACAAAATCAGAAAGGATTGTGAGTGAAGCTCATCTTTGCTGCTTTATCACCTGGACACCACTCACTGGTTAACACGTCTTCTTTCAGATCTTGTTTGCTGCAGTGTCACTTTGGCGAGTTCTGGGTATGGATAACGATTTGATCTGGAAAGAGGCAGAGATAAATGACAAAAGAACAAATGAACAACAAGAAGAAGCCTTTATTTGTCACACATACACTCAAGCACAGACTTAAGCACAGTGAAATGCCTCCTCTGGATTTAACGCATCTGACACAGTGAACACACACATGCACACACAAGTGAGCAATGAGCACACATACATACCCAGAGCAGTGGGCAGCTATGCTACAGCACCCGAGGAGCAGTTGGGGGTTAGGTGCCTTGCTCAAGGGTGCTTCAGCCCAACCTTCAGTCCATGTTAACCTAACCGCATGTCTTTGGACTGTGGAGGAAACCGGAGCACCCAGAAGAAACCCATGCAGAGAACATGCATACTCCACACAGAAAGGCCCCCGTCGGCCACTGGGCTTGAACCCAGAACCTTCTTGCTGTTAGGTGACAGCGCTAACCATTGCAGCACCATGCTGGAGAGAGAAGTACCAGTACAGGTAGAGATGTGAAATCAGGAGAGAGAGATGGTGAGACAGAAGGATGGAAAGACAGAACAAGAAGAAATGTACCAGAGAGGCAGAAGGCAAGAATGATAGACATTTTTAAAGTAGGAAAGACAGATACAGGATGGATAGAATGAGTATTGATAATCATTTTAAGTGATATCGCAGAATAAAATTCATCCACAGCAAATAAAAATGAGGTTTGGGTTTATTTGTTTGAAAGAGTATTGTTGTTTTTAACCAGCAGGATGGAATCCTCTCACCTCCCAACCTACAAACCTGAAACAAGTTACAGGACATTTGTAACTCATTCGTTAGGGTGTAAACAACACTTCAGCCATCTATACTACTAAAAGAAGGCTGTCTGTCTCTCTGTTTCTCTGTCTGTTCACCTATGCAAATTGACACGGCTGACATGCATACTCCATACTTTGCACATGGATTGGTGACACTCCAAAGGGGCCCAAGACAACATTTTCCATCCATCCATTATCCATAACCGCTTATCCTGTGCAGGGTCGCGGGCAAGCTGGAGCCTATCCCAGCTGACTATGGGCGAGAGGTGGGGTACACCTTGGATACCAGGTTATCGCAGGTCTGACAGAGACAAACAACCATTCCTGATCACATTCACACCTACGGTCAGTTTAGAACCACCAATTAACCTAACCGCATGTCTTTGATCTGTGGGGGAAACCGGAGCACCCAGAGGAAACCCACGCAGACACAGAGAGAACATGCAAACTCCACACAGAAAGGCCCCCATCACAGAAAGGCCCCTGTCCATAACATTTTCAATTTTCCAAAACATGGGATTAGTGCTAATCCAACACACTATTCATTTCCCATAAGCTACATGCTCATGCTAACACACTGCGTGCAGCCTCGGCGGCGATCCCCTCCCCCACTCGCCTGGGAGTTTCAATTGTACTGGACCTTGCAATCAGCTCTCCTCGCCGAACACTTTGACTAGGGCTGAGTCTACGTCACTGAGGAGACACAGGGAGCATTTTAGCCCTTGTGAAGAGCACCATTCAGAGGAAATAATGTTCACAGTCAATAACTACTAGTATCACATGAGAAGGAGTACCATTGTCCTGAATATTATCATGGCTGTGATTTGGACATAATCACAGCTGCAATGTTTCCCCTAAGTTTACTGGCTTGGGGGGGTTGTTTTTTGCTGGATGAGGATGGTCACCTGCAATACCCTTCCCTCCCCACAGCTCCTATTACAGAACATTTGGACCTGAACAAAGAGTTAAAGGAGTCATGTTTAAGTCTTCACTTTTATTTTAGACCAATAATTAGAACTTTAAGGGGGGCATGGAGTCCCATTGGGGATGGGTGGGTGGAAAATACAGTATAATGGTAGGGGAAACACTGAGTATCACATAACTACTAGTATCACATGAGAAGGAGTACCATTGGAGTACACTGTTCATATTTATTCAGTACAACAAATTGTAGGATTGCTACACTGCGATGATTATATAATAAAGAAAACTGACTAAGTGACATTTTGGACACAGTTTTGTTTATTTTTGCTCTGCTCGAAGAAGCCAAACTCACTTTATGGCACCTTGGCTTGCTGGTTAGCTAGTTCATATCCATCCATCCATTATCTGTAGCCCCTTATCTGAGCCTATCCCAGCTGACTATGGCCGAGAGGCGGGGTACACCCTGGACAAGTCGCCAGGTTATCACACAGAGACACAGAGACAAACAACCATTCACACTCATATTCACACCTACGGTCAATTTAGAGCCATCTGCATGTCTTTGGACTGTGGGGGAAACCAGAGCATCCGGAGGAAACCCACGCAGACACGGGGAGAACATGCAAACT
>JAPEKL010000028.1:8729727-8739919 GCA_028877455.1 Bagre pinnimaculatus | reverse complement strand
ACTATATTAGATTTACTGTTAATGCTTAAAACTATTCCTATGCCATTCTTGAGGTCTCAAGGCATTTATAAACAAAAGTGAGGCCATGGTTATCCGTATTTCCTTTAAAGACATGATAAAATTTTAATTTCAAGTCGTAAGACTGACATAATCATTCATAAACATACGAGTCATACAAGTATCCTGGTTTATACCAAAGAAAAAAAAACCAAAGACATTTACAGCATAACATCTAACACTTCATGATCTAAAAAAAAAAATTCAATATTTATTTGACCTAATTCAAGAGACATAAAATTGTCTTATATCACTTCAGGTAGGTTATGATATGTCCTTTGTGACTGTCATAACACTTGGTGATACAAGTTGCCAACATTTAACATAGAGTTGATGTTATGAGGCTACATGTCATAACACCTGGGCAACACTGAACTAGGGAATGTGTACAAGTCGTGACACCAACTGTATTAAGTCTTTAAGATTACTTTTAACAGTTTTCATGTCAGATTGACGCAACAATTGAAACAAATGACATAGATTTGTGTTGACATAAGGTTACATGATGACATTTTCCAGGCATCATATGACATTTACTGTACTTCCTAACATCTGATATAATGCTTGATCATATACTGTAGGTGGGTGATACTTCATTTAGGGGTGGGTCCATAAGGCAGGCTATATGTCATGACACCTTTATAAGCCCTTTGTGAAAACTGACATAAACCTCAATTAACATTTGCACAGGCATATTTCAAACAGCTGTCATAAAGACTGACATAACATTTTATTCAAGATTCTTGTTGACATGGCTGACTTAAGTTATAAAGTGTTATGACAACTGACTATCACTCACTGTCATGCTTTTGACATGTTAATGACATACATGAGATGCCATACATGACTGTCAAGTTATATCAGAGTCATTTTAAAAACTAACGGTAATTGTAATATAAGTTGAATATTATTGGACAGCCATAGCAACATTATAACAGCTTATGACATGTTTATGACATGTGGTGGCTGTAATGAGTTGCCACGATTGTCCAGTGATATCAGAGTGACATTAAAAAAGTGATCATAATACTAGTAAAATACTGTAATGCTCATCAACTGGGTGGTCATAGCAAGTTATGACATCTTATAACATGTTTATAACATATGATGGCTGTGTTGAATTGCCATGGCTGCCTAGTAATATCAGAATTATGTGTTAAAAACTGATGGTAATAGTAACATGACTTGTATCATGGGGCGGTCATTGCAACTTATCACATTCATTATGTGTCATAAACATGTCATAAGCTGATATGGCATCAAACATATAGCTATGAACACTGGTAATAGGACACTTGTATCACTGGATGGAGATCTACATGAGTATTTTACAAGTTTGATGTCATATTTATGACGTAAGTTTGTCTTATGACACTCCCCATACTGACTTTATAGACATTATAGAGCATTATGACAGCTGAATATGTAACATTCTGATATATTGGTGTAAAAAAAATGTTTAAAGAAAGATAATAATGGTAACATGCCTTTCGTATCACAGGGTGTTCACAGGATGTACAGCTTATGACATGTTTATGACAGTCATGTTTATGATGCAGGGTTTAAAGTAAAGCATGAAAGTGTGAAAAGGAATTAAATAGTAATTAAAGTGATTAAGCTTCATATATGTTAATTGTGCACCATATTTATCAGGATTAGATCCTGAATAACAAGAGGAAAGTCTCGTCTTGCTCTGACCTTTTGGTCTTTCCTGTGATGTGGAAAAAGTTGAAAATTGCTCAGCGCATTGGAATTCTTTATTATGCACAAAAACTGTTATAAGTCATACATTATTCATATGGCATAAAAGATGCAGGGAGAATAACAAAGACAAATCACAGACGCATCGTAGGACCCAGAGGAGAAAACGAGTTCCGATGAGCAAGGTGGCTAATTAATGGGAAATCAATATGCGAAAGTGCGCACTGTAGTGACCTGACCTGGCTCATCTGAAAGGAGTTAACTATTGTGTGTGTGTAGGTATGGAGGCTGGTCCTTTGGGAACCCCCTTCCTAACAATCTCCGAATGGACATTTTGGAGGTGCCCAAGAACAGGACGTTAACGAAGGTAATAAATCACAGGCACAGTCACTAATCAAAGACCAGTCGAGGCTTTAACATGGGAGTTGATTAACACCAACATTTTTACAGTATGGGGTTCTTTAATTCACTGGCATGATATTTAAAATAGTTTAGTGAAAATAGATTAGTGTTCATTTAATTGGATTCACTCTGCTCACATTTTATGTCTTATTTCTGGAGTGGATGTTTTTAAAAGTTTGACTCATCAATTTTTATCAAAACATGATTAATGTAGCTGCTTTTCTGGCACAAACTTCATTAATCAAATAAGCACAACTGATCATGTAGGACAGATTATGTCTTTGAAAGAATAGGTTGCATTCGGAACATAATTGGCAACATATGCAGGATCCAAAGATGTGATTTTATTTTTAAATTAAATTAAATTTTGTTAGTTTTATTTTTAATTATTTATTATTATTTGTACCTAATATTTTGTCCTTCTTCGTGCATTTATTTGCTCCAAATTCTTTCCTTTACTGACTTGACTGTCTTTCTCACATCACTATTTATGATCATTAACCTTGAAATAAATTCCCTTATTTTTAATTAATCTTTTTGACGCTTTCTCTTGTAATAGTTTGTACTTTATTTCTCTCAAGCACTTTGTGCTCCATTTTATGTCTCCAAAAATGGGTATAGAAATAAAGCTTATTGAAGATTTTATTCAATTAAAAGTGATACAGTGAGTCTGAAGTTTCCGGACTGCTGGTCATGCTGCGTAACAGCATGAGCAGCATTATCATACTCAGAGGAAATCAGGGAAATCGCTGTTTACCCTCTTCCTCATATGTGAGTGACAGCAGAAAAGTATTTACCCTGTTATCACCTGGAGATCCCAGATTCAAATCCATAGCCATTCTTAGCAAAAATCCAGAGCAAAAATGGTTGTGTTGTCTTGGTGGGAGGAGCATACTTTATCTCTCTGGTCAATCACAGTGACACTCGGCATTCGTGGATGTCTGTGAGCTTCTGTATGTGGAAGATGGTAGATAGCACTTTCTTTGGAGTGTGTTAGTTAGGTTGCCTGTGATGCAGTAGTGTGAGCAGCAGTTGGAAAAGATTCAATTGTTGGTGTGATGTGTCTTGGAGGCAGCATGCATTAGATTTCACCCTCCTGGGTTGGTGGTCATTGGTCGGAATTGTGTCCAAATTGGGAAAACGTGATACTGTGTGTACTTTGTGTTATAAGATCAGATGTTAATTATCTCTGCAGGTGTGGTATAATCCTGAAGGCCATCACACGATGCCGGCCTACCTCAACAGCCTCAACAACTTCATCCTGAGGTCCAAAATCCCAGCAAGTAAACAGCCACAGCAGTATGGTGAGTCTTATAACACATGCCTTATAACACATGCCTTATAATGTGTGCCTTATAACACAAGCTTTATAACACAACCCTTATAACACATGCCTTATAATGCAACCCTTATAACACAAGCCTTATAACACAAGCCTTATAACACATGCTTTATAACACAAGCCTTATAACACAAGCCATATAACACATGCCTTATAATGTGTGCCTTATAACACATGCCATATAACACATGCCTTATAATGTGTGCCTTATAACACATGCCTTATAACACAACCCTTATAACACATGCCTTATAACACATGCCTTATAATGCATGCCTTATAACACAAGCCTTATAACGTGTGCCTTATAACACAAGCCTTATAACACAGGCCTTATAACACATGCCTTATAATGTGTGCCTTATAACACAAGCCTTAACACAAGCCTTATAACACAAGCCTTATAACACATGCCTCATAATGCATGCCTTATAACTCATTCATTATAACACATTTACTCTAGTACACACACTATAACACATGCTTTGTAAGTCTTTAACTGCAGATTAAAATATTGGCACCCCTGTGTCAGTGCCACATAGTCAAACAGTAATAAGTAAACGTTTGCTTCTTTGTATTTTCACAAAACGTGAAAGTATTGGCACCAGTGGCTGTTTTTGGGTGCCATGCAGTCATTACATAAAAGTTTGCTGCACTGTTTTTTCAGTAAAGATTTAAAGTATTGGCACCCCATTTGGATACTTTTTGGATGCCACGTAGCCATTACACATACGTTTACATGTCTGTATTTTAAAACAGGTAATTAGCACCCTTGGCGCTATTTGGGTGCCCTATGTTACCATTATAGATTAAAAGTATTGGCACCCTGAATATATATGTGTGCATTTGTGTATTTTCACCAAAGATTAAAGTATAGCTGTATTTTCTGACTGACAGTTAAAGTATTGGCACCCATGGCTGTATTTGTGTGGCATTCAGCCATTATTTAAAAGTTTGCTTCTCTGTATTTTTTTTAAAGATTAAAGTATTGTCACCCTCAAGTGTATTTTAGTGCCACCCAACCATTGAGTAAAAATTTGCTTCCCTGTATTTTGATGATAGAAAAATGTATTGGCACCCTTCTCTGTGGGTTACTTCTTGTCATTAAAACAAGTTGTATGATGTTATTTAATTTTTTAGGGAGTACTATATAACTAGTCACCTGACAACCTCCAGACAAAGTGCTCCTACTTTTACAGCTACTGTTATAGGAACAGGAAATACATCGTCCCGACTTTGGATTTGTTGGCTAGCTGACTGGTGCTGAAGGAAAAACGTTATCAGTTAGAGATAAGCAGTACTCTGTACATTGTTTTAACTATTCATGAATACAAGGCTAGTGAGCTGGAGTGGCCAAAGTAGTGGCTTAAATTGCTATGTAAAGTGTTATGGGACCATTTGATATTTCAGAGAATTGCTCAGCAGTTCTGGCTTGGTTTAGCAGTGTGAAGTCATTCATGCCTTCCTGCCTCGATCTTCATTCGCATCTCCTGATATTGCTATGCATTTCACTTGTGCTAAGCCAGGGGGCAGTGTTTATCTTCGGTTTCTGTCAGGATGCAGTGCAGTGTCAGGAATTGTAATTAGTGGTGCTGAGAGCCAGGTTGAAGTGAATAAAGCAGGACAGAGGCTCCAGCCTTTTATTTCAGCGGCAGTGCCAGACTGGGCCAGTGGCTGAGATCCACCGTCTGCCTGTAGGCAAGATTAATGCAGACCCAGCAGTCAATAAGGGAAAAGGGAGATGCAATCATTCAAATGTAGCCAGTGGATTCACTTGGGCTGAAAACAGGGTATAAATCCAACGAGGGTTCATCAGGCCAGCTGCCCTGCTCGCTCGTGACGTGACTCAGGCCACCGTTGTGTGAATGTGAATTGGGCATGCATTTAATCCTGTCTTTCTTTTCTTTTCTCTTTTTCCTTGCATGCAGCAATCTCTCTGTCCAGCCATCCCTACCCTGGCCAGGTGGAAGCAGAGGATGCCATGTAAGCATGTAGTTCATTCTTCTGTTGTCAAATATTCATTTTTTAACACATGCAGCTCATAGAAGTCAAGCATATGTCCCGTATGGGAAATGAAAACAGTATGTGAAAGCATTTACATCCCAGTGAAGCACTTGCAGTAATGAAATTTGACTGCTGTATTTATTTCTCTTTCATCATATTAAATGGGTCTGCTTAGAGCTCAGTTTATCGATTACTAGCCCTGAGTAATATTCACATCCTTTCAAGGTGGTTTAGAGGTTAGTTTATGCGACGTCACCCACCTGGTGCTCTTCAAAGCATCATCAAAAAGCTAATGTTGGAAATGCAAGCCAAATTATTTTACTGACACATTTTGGATGAGAGTAAGTTGAGAAGTGTGTGTAGACCTGCCAACATTTACACATTTTAACCTTCAGAGTACGCTAGTGTGACATATCACTCAAAAATAAGCAAAAAAAGGCTTATTTTTTCCATCCAATAAAAATAGCCAATCAATATGAATCAGGAATGACTGACAGCTGCTTACTTGTTTTGAACTCTCTGATATTAACTGACATGCTGGAAGTCCCACTTCCTTCCATCAGTAATCTCTTGTCTTGATTTTCCCACACTGACATGTTGCTCTCGATAAATAGAGAATATTTTATATTGAATTAACATGAAATCAAATCTGTCACTATGTATTTTACTTTGCTAACGTTAGGCACCTATATATTTAACATCAGTTCACAATATTTATTAAAGATGCTTCTGAAGAATTTGATTCAAAGTCAGAAATTGCACTTTTTCAGCAGAACGACAAAAACAAACAAACAAACAAACAAACTACAATGAACTGACAAATCTGCCACTTTAACACAATCATCACACAAATGTGGATGATAACTAGATAAAATGATTAACATTTAAACAGCAAGGTCAAGCTTGTTGCCATAGAAACTGTGGTGTGTGAATATACTGGGTTTTATGGTGACCGCTAAGTGCTTTTATGACAAAAAAAAGCCTTTTTTGAGATTTATTTAAAATGTAGAAACTAGAAACATGCACACATTGTGATTAATTACTGTGCATGACATAAATATATTCCCTTGAACAGGAAGAAAGAAATGATACTTTTCCAGTGTTTAAGTCTTAACTAAAAAAAAAAGAGCAAGAGATTTTCCCCCCATGATACTTGGCACGTAGAGAAGAAAAGGATATCAGTTAAAAAATTAAGCTGTAGCACAAGGTATAAATCTTACCTCCATTCCCATCTATTCATCAAATCAAAATGCATTATGGAAATTGTTACGAATTTTCCAACCTCATTTTAAACAGCATAAACAGTATCTTCTTCTTTTTTTTAATCGATGCAGTAAGAGAAGCTTTCTCACTAACATCATTATCCATTTCCATTTATTCTGTTTCATCTCATCAGGGAAAACCTGAGTCGTTTTATAAACATCCTCTCATGCCCTTGTTTTTCTCCATCGTTCCCCCTCCTTTCCCCATATTTCAGCATTGCTGTTTGCTATTACAAACCCTGCTCAAATTAGTGTAAAATGTTCACCTCTGCTGTGTGGAGGCCGCTTGTGCTCTTTAGATCGATTTTCTCATTTGTTCTGGACTCTCACCGTGCCTGGCCTTTGGCTGTGTTCTTGCCCTCGTGGAAGAGTAATAGTGAGAAGTAAAGCCAGAGGGAGGAAGTACACCTTTAGGTAGCTCTTTAAAAATACAAAGCTCCTGGGACTTCGGTAAAAGTTCAACTGAAACAGAACTCTGCAGAATTCTCATAGGAATCTGTGAAATGTTCAAGAAGAATAGCATAGATCTTTGAAATGTTTAACTTCTAAAAGATTTTAAATATGTCCTAAATGCAACTGTGGGTGGTACGGTGGTGTAGTGGTTAGCACTGTCGCCTCACAGCAAGAAGGTTCTGGGTTTGAGCCCAGTGGTCGACAGTGGCCTTTCTGTGTGGAGTTTGCATGTTCTCTCTGTGTCTGTGTGGGTTTCCTCCAGGTGCTCCAGTTTCCCCCACAGTCCAAAGACATGCAGGTTATGTTAACTGGCTACTCTAAATTGTCCATATGTGGGAAGGGTTGAGAGGAGAAAATTTCTATAATAACCCAGTAGAAGGCAATGGGAAACTGCTACTGTAATGTTCCCTAGAAACTTTGATGGCTGAAGCTGTCAGAGCGGACCTGCCATCAGGCAGTAAAGAAGAAATGTAACTGTTGCAAAATCCAAGTTAAAAACATTTCTGATTTATTGTGCCTATGTTTGAGTTTTGACCAAGATTTGGTCTAGTGGTTAGCATGTCCACCTCTCAACCAGGAGATCTCAGGTCACATCAAAGACCATGTAGAAATGGTACCTACTGCCATCTGGTGAGGCGCCACAACACAGGTGCGAGTAAGGAGTCAAACTCTTGCGGTTACCAGAGAACCAGCTATATAACCCTAGCTATGTAATAACTGAGAGGCTGATGGCTATAGAAACTGAGATTGGTGCTGCCCAATGCACCTTAAGGACCTGGTTAGTACTGGGACAGGAGACACGGGAGGGACTTTGACTTTGGTGCTTGAGTTTAAGCTTTGCATTTAATCTTTGCTGCTCTTTATTTTTTTGGAAATTTAATTTTAATTGATTCTATTTTATTATCCAATTTTCTTATCTGGCCTTGCCTATATACGATAATTATCTGTAGAAAAACAGAGCAGAAACACAGATTGCAGTGCAATCAAAAGATCAGTCTAGGATCTTAAAAAGGAAACAAAACCCCATAATACCTCTGTCAAAAAAAAAACAGTGCATGACAAATGGTACACACTATATAGAGACATAGTGATAAGGTTCTTTCAGACCAAGTAGTTTGAGGGACTTATTAGTTCGAGGCAGACAGTGGCAGGTCAGCACCTTACTGGACGAGGGCTCCCCAGCTTGGAGTGGGTAATAGTTGACCAATGGGATGCAATGATCCTTCCCACCATTTGTAGACAACCCATGGCATCCGAGTCTACACCAGTCGAGCAGGGACTTATAACCCATAACTGCTGTCTTCCATGTTGTGCTCTCACCGGGTGATAAGACTGGAGTGATCTTTCCAGGGCAGAAGCCTGGGCAATGATATATGGAGGCCTTGCACTTCCCAGACAACAGGGCCCATCTCTCGGCTACACCGATGGGATTCAAGGGAATTCAGGTCATGACATTTGGAACCGCCTTGGCCGCAGGAGTTGCTGGAAGGAGATCATTATTGACATGCAACCCTCTTAGGAACTCCACTCCAAATTTTCTATCTTGATTTACTTCCATTGCCTTTGCATGATTGCCCCAAGTCAGTGGAGGTTTAAAATCAGGGTTATCCTCACCCTAGATGAACTGCCTTCCTGGGCTGCCCATCCCTGGTTTGCACGATGATTGGTGGCTCTCCCAGTGAGCTCCTGTGCCCTTTAACGGGTCTTGTTTATAATCCTGCTGGGTGTCATGACACCCTCCTCACCATCATAAATGTTGGTGGGAGAGTCAGTTTAGACACCGACCACACATCCATGTGGCAGGTTGTACTGGGTTACAATGTTACCAGCAGCAGAGACCACAGCCTGACACAGATTGACACCTGACACAGAGCTTCCCACTCCAAGAACTGCATACCTTCAAGAGCTTTTTTTTCCGTTTGCTTTTACACCACCAGTATGAACACTGAAGCGATGTAAGCTGGCTTGCTAGCATGATGTTAGTATGAAATGTTAGCATAGATTTTTATAGTTCACTTACGTTGTAGATGTATGAAAACCAGCACTGTATTTCCTCCATCGCAAATATGCTCAATAAAGCCTAGACTTCACTGACGGTCAATTTGCCCACTTTTTGTTTTCATTTTTTAGTGTTAACATTAAGAGCTGTTATTTACATGGCGAATGTTTTACACAGATTTTAAAAATGGCGGTTGCACTGTGCTGCCTTGGCTCATGTTCAGCCAATCAATGTACACTTACATCACTCTTGTGCTGGGAGAGAACCTACCTGTCAGTGACAGCATAAGTTTGTGGCAGCCTTCAAATATGGCTGCCACAGACTGGAACTCCCAAGCACCACAGCACCCTCCCTCTCCCAAGTTCTGATTGGGAGTACATCTGTTTCTAATCACTCTCTCTATATTAGCATGCCAAACACTCCAGCCCATTGCAAAGTATCATTCTGTGTTCTCATACCTGACCATACCGAGTCTTTCTGTTTCTTTGACCCGACTCTAGTTTATTCTGACTCCCGCAACATATTTTCCGACTTTGAGACTGTGGATTTCCTCTGACACTCTGATCGTAGATCGACCAACCTTTGGCACGAACCTGACCCCGATTCTCGTCTCACGACTTGGCTTTGTTCTCCAATTTGCCATACACCTGCTCTCCCCTACAACTGCGTAGGAGCTTAAAAACCCTTTAATCTTACCACAACATTAGTTTCTCAGCTTGGCACACATACTGGCTTTCAGGCTTTCTGTTCTTATTTATTTATTTATTTATTTATTTGTAGGGAGACATGGGACATTGAGAGGAGACATGAGACATTATGTTGGGAGACATGGGACAAAAATATCTAGCTTAATCCTATATTTTTTATTTTTATTTATTATCTTGTAAACTGGGGCGGCACGGTGGTGTAGTGGTTAGTGCTGTCGCCTCACAGCAAGAAGGTCCGGGTTCGAGCCCCGTGGCCAGCGAGGGC
>JAPEKL010000028.1:6325406-6336280 GCA_028877455.1 Bagre pinnimaculatus | reverse complement strand
ATGGTCAGGAACAACCCGGGAACCACCATGGCACAGCCCTGCCATGAACTGGAAGCTGATGGATCACTGTCTACAGTCCAGTGAGTTTTACATCACTATGGACTGAGAAGCTGCTATCCAAGAAATAACCCCCTGCTCCAAAATTGACACTTTCAAGCTTAACTAACGGAGGAAAGCTATATGGTCATATGAGACAAATATTGAGTTATTTGGCCACAATGCCCACCATGTACAGAGGGACACTGTACCAGCTGGTGGTGGTGGTGGTGGTAGGATCATCATGCTCTGGGGCTGTTTTACTGCCAGTGGAACCGGTTCATTGGACAAAATGGATGGAATAATGAAGAAGGCGGACTACCTCAGTATTCTTCGGCATAAACCATCAGAAACTTGAACACGACTTGGGACTTGGGAGTTACAACAGGACAGTGAACCCAAACATTATGCTTAAAACAAGTCCTGACTTCAAACCTATACTGTGCTTATAAGTCGAGTCCATGCCAAGAAAAAAAAAAAAGAAATTTAATTGACCTCTACCAATTCTACTATAAAGGGTCATGAAATATGCAACCAGAATTCTGCCAGAAGCTTGTGCATGGTAAACAAAAATGTTATGTCAAGATTAATCTTGCGAAGGGACATTTTAGCCGAATATTAGGTGTGCTGTATGCATATTTTTGACCCTGTGTTGATTTTCAGAAAACCCAAAGAAAATTAAAACTGGTGCACCAAATTCTAGTGTTTTTTTTTTTTAATTAAAGATGTATGCTGTACATTCTGCCACAGAAAAAGAACAGTTCAGAGAAATTACTGAAAGCCCAAATATTTGCCATGACATTCATATCCAAGATGACATTCATGTCACTGTATGTAAACATCTGACCACAGCTGTAGATCCCTGGGACCATAGTACTCTGAGAAGATTAGACACCAGGGAATATAGTAAACTGCAAATGTAGAACCCTGTGGATATAAGGACTTGGAAGAATAAGACACTGGCAATATATGAACTTTGGAAACATGGGATCCTTGCAAAGCGTGACCCCGGGTTAAAATAACCTGGTAACATTGGACCTTGGGAATATAGAACTGTCTAGAAAATAGGACCCTAGCTTTATCAGGCCATGGCAACATAGTAGCCTGTATGTGAATATGAATACCCATACCTGTATGTGAATAAGAATACCCATAAACATAGACCCAAGATATATAGGGTATTGAGAACATAGGAACCTGGTAACATAGGTCTTAGAAGAAAGCACCTGGTGACTATAGTACCATTGTTGGGAAAATAAGATCTGAGGAATACAGGAACCTGGTATGTTCCCAAAGATATGGGAACTCCTGGCCCTGGGAACACAGCGAAACTTTAGGAATATAGGATTCTTCCCCAAATTACAAGTTGGAGATATTGGTCCATGGAAACTTTGTCTTTCTCTTGAAAACCTAACAGAAGACACTGGAAACATGGATTTGACCCCTTCAGACCTGGAAAACACGATCTTGTTTGTTTGTGTTACCTCAGTGAGCTAGCTAGTTATATTAAAAATCTTCAGCAACTCAAACTGTTTACACAGGTATCGAGTTACTCAGTGTATCATAGCTTTTCAATTCTGATTCTTTAGCTACAGTCACACTACAGCTCGCGATGGGTTACTGATGAAAATGAGGCATTTTGGTGGTGATGCATGGCGATGGACAGGTGAGCTAAAAGTTGTGGTCACACAGCAGGCAAACACTTAGCCCTTTTCTTTTGTGAAGACCTAGCATTTTTCCTAGGAGGCATGCTTGAGGATTTTGTACATATCGGTGTCTGGCAGGAGAATGATGTCTGATGCCTTGCTCAATAGATTTCAACAATGCATGACATCAGTGCCAATCAATCAATGACGATCACAAATGCGTCATCTAACTGTCGCCAAATATTTGCCGAATATTCATGAACCCTTCCCCCAAACAATTACAAACCTCGATCACCGAATGCAAATGCACTTTTCAAGTCTTGGTGAAGGTTAAGCAATACTGAGACCACCACGAGCATTGGGGATATGGATTCGAGACAAATATATCTTGAAGCAAAGGTTCCCCGAGCTTCAGGAAGTATTCCCAAACCCATCTGCGAGTCTCCACCACTTAGTTTGCCAATGAAGACATCACCACCAAATTTTAATACATGTATTGAACATTTTCACCACGTTTCGGCCTCCCATGAGACAGAGGCACACCAAAAAATAACTTGTGAATCTCGGAGAACATTTGCCATACATCACACGATTGGTGGAGACGCTACCAATTTTACATTGCCAGGTATTCACAAACCCATTGTGAGCTGAAGTGTATCCAATGCCTCAGACTCCTTTCTTGTTTGCTTTCTTCTCTTTCTGTCTTCTTCAGAAGACAGAATTTTTGCACCATAATAATTTTTGCTTTCACTTCCTCAGTCTTTCTCTCTCTCTCTCTCTCTGCTTAACTGCCATCTGTGTGTCTCAACATGGCTAACCCTGTGAAGCAGAACCAGCTTCATTATAATTGGGCCTGGCATATCAGGTCACAATTATCAACGCTGGCTTATTCAGCTTTTTAATTGCCTCATTTAATTTGTT
Organism: Bagre pinnimaculatus; assembly: GCA_028877455.1. NCBI lineage: Eukaryota > Metazoa > Chordata > Actinopteri > Siluriformes > Ariidae > Bagre > Bagre pinnimaculatus. Next base: position 6,333,677 of record JAPEKL010000028.1, on the reverse strand, counting down.
CACATTTGGCGCGGAGTAACAGCAACCTGCTGCAGTTGAAACCGATTAGCTCCAAGGACGTGTTCATTGAGACAGGGCTTATCAGCACGTCTCCCTCCTCTCCTTCACCTCAGTTCTTCCATGAGCGCTAGCCTATTATGAACGGAAATATTAAGAAAGGGAGCCGTGTTTGACGTCAACCATGTGCTGGATGTGTGCTGCCTTTTGGTCCTGTGGCTTCACCGCCAGCAAACTGAGATATAAAGAAATCACTGTTCTGTTATTAGGAGTGATACAGTGGTGGTTACATGGTATTTTTTTAAGGTTTATATATTCTATGTAGAGGTTTAAATGATATGGATGTAGTTCATGGAGATGAAAATGAGTCCAATATGGCAGTGTTTTTGTGTGTGGATGTAAGGGTCACTTGTTGCGTCCTTGTTTGAAGAGCAGGGCTTATTAATTGTGTGATGTCATGGCCGGTTCATGGCCGTCAGCCAGTGAGTGAGAGAAGAAGAAGAAGAAGAGAGGCTTCTTTATCCATGTATTCATCAGGTTATTTATTGGGGGAATTAAAATGCTTTATAGTGGTGCCCTGAGACCAACACAACACTTACTTTCACCTTACACCTTACACTATTACTTTCACCTTACACGTTACAAGGAAAGAGAGAACACTCTGTTATGCAAATAAAGTCCTGCTGTAAAACGTAATTACCATTTGCTATATATCACAGTGCTGCTGATTTCTCAGATCTGATTGGTTGATTCATTTCAGCAGCTTTGGCAGGAGGAGATGTTTATTTGCCATTTATGGAATGAGTCTTCAGTGTCAGCACTTTGATATGAGGTGAGGTAAAGAATATGAGGTAAAACTTGGCAGGTCTTACTGTTTCTCTATAACTTGATTTTTTTTTTTTTTTTTGAAATGGTGATTGTCTTTTAAGGGTTAAAAGGTAGGATGTTTCATTCTTGAATGATTATTCGTATAAATGCACAGGCGATTATAGAAAATCATGTGTGCTGATTGGTCGAGAGATTCTGACTATTTCTCAATAATTATCTCGAGCGACTCGGCAAAATGGCGGCCAATCGCTTCGTCACCGTAAGTGAGGAAGAATTAAAAATGATGAAAGAAAACGCTGTTCCTAAAAGCACTAAAGATGCTACGAAGTTTGGTCCAAAACTATTCAAAGGTAAGGCGGGATTGTGATGGATTTTATCAATTTCATATTCATGTCACCTTCTGTGAATAATTGTTAGTCAATTGTGATAGTCGATAAATTGCTGCAGTATAACAGGAATAAACACTTCATGGGAAATAATCAGTATCAGGGTGGTAACAGTAGATCACCATGGAGTTGATTATTTTACTGTAACGGTACTCCCTGTTGTGTTCTGTACTTAAAACTTGACTAAAACATGACTTTGTTGTGGTGTGACTATAGCTGTAGCTTTTGTGTTCAAGTATCCTGATGAGGATGGTCGTGAGGACTGATCTAGAATCCTGAGAAAGAACGTGATCTGGCTTCAAGATGGCTGACGCTATTACTTTAAGCTACAGTACAATGTGTCACAAAGTCTCTGAAGCCACATCTGCAAATCCATCCATCCAACCATTATGTGTAGCTGCTTATCCTGTACAGGGTCACGGGCTAGCTGGAGCCTGTCCCAGCTGACTATGGGCGAGAGGCGGGGTACGCCCTGGACAAGTCTCCAGGTCATCGCAGGGCCATCTGCAAATCTGAAGACAGTTTGAGCCAACCAGGTTGCACATTGCTGTGAATTTCCTTTAGTCGCTAGCAACGTTAGCTTTGTGACTTCACTGTAAAGCTAGAGCAAACTTCAGACATTGGAATGATTGTCATTTTTGATGTAAGACTCGGAACAGATCGGACAATAAATTCCCAGGTCCTGATGGATTCACTGGTTTTGTGCAAATTGTGAATTTTTTTTGCTTTTTAATAAAATTTATGGTGAACAGCAGTGTAGTAGGGATTTGGATTGGAGCCTTTGCAAATGTTTTGGTGTGTTTTCTTGTTGAGCCATGGCCTCTTAACGAGGCCTGAGTGGGCACAAAGCAGGCGGAGAGATGAGAACAAGAGCCTGTAGGAAATTTCAGCCCCAAGGAGATTTTCACAAAGGAGTCATGCTGGAGTGAATAATTGATGGAGGAGAGCCGGGTTTGGGGTGCTGTGTTAGATGTAGCTGGGTGAAGACAGCAGATGGAGGGAAACTGGGCTGAGATCAGAATCATTAACACGAAGTGGCACGACAGCCGGGATTCCTCCCTCTCGCTTTAGCACTGGGCATTTCCAAGGAAGAACACACTCACTGTTTGAGTTTGCATTCTCTCTCTCTCTCTCTCTCATTCTATCCCTACCTCTCTCACCCTCTCTTGCTCTGTAATCCGACCACCTCATCTCTCTCTCTCTCTCTCTCTCTGTGTTTCATCTACACATTTGATCTTCTTCTTTATCTTTCTCTTTTTCCTGATTCATCACTCCATCCAATCATCACATCTCTCCCTCCCTCTCTCTCAGCATCATCTCCTTCCTTTTGTCACATTCCTTAACTCTGTTCTTCTTTTGATTCTTTTCTTTTTCTTTTCTTTTCTCCTCAGACATCACACACCTTTAGTTTCTACAGATTCCATGACATGAACCTTTCTTGCAAGCGTTTATTTTAAATAAATAAATAAATAAATGACAGTACACCTACAAGTCGTACAGTATCTGTTTAGGAAATATGATCTGTTCATTCCCCGTAATGTATTCATAAGAGGTCACGCAGAATCTGAAATCGGAAGGAATCAATTGGTTCCGATGAATATATTTTCTCGTATCGGGCCACGTACTTCTTCCTGGTGTGAATTAAAAATGAGCCGTACTCAAGAAGACACAACTTCACACTGAATCTCATCTTAATTCAGTTGTGTCTCAGGAGAATTATGCATGCGCTGTCATGCGCACACTTTTGTCCAACTCTCATCGATCCGCAGTTTGTCTTCCAGACGGACCGGCACTCCGCATCGATCTCTTATAATCACCCACAGATTCTTTCAGCTGTTGTGAAGCCACAGGTCACAGCTACAGGTCAAAGGTCACTCTCTTGCTTTACCCCCAAAAGACTTGCTTCTTTTTCACCGCTGGTCCTGTAGTTCTGCTTGTTTTGTTCTGCTCCCCTGCTTTCCGTTTTTAGTGCCGTGCCTCTTGGCAAGCTCAAGTCGTCCCCATTTGCATTCAGCACTCCCCGGCGTGCCTCTGTGCCATTGCTGCTTTGAATGAGCTCCCAGACGCACTTATTTCTGCGCACTCGTTCGTTTGGGAAACTTAGTTAATTAGTGTGTTCACGCATGCCACATGTTTTAGTGTGTAGTGGAATCTCCAGGCGCCAAGCGCTGAGAGTCACGCGTCGCATCACACCATGCCACGCCACGCCATGCCATGCCATGCTGTCTTCCTTCCTCCTCTTTTCTCTTTCTTCATCCTCCAAAGCTGGCCTCATTCTACCATGAGACAGACAGCTCTGGTGCTCTTGCCTCAAGGCACCACTGTCTTAAAGAGCCTTGGGGTGTTTTGCTTTGAAATTTTGAAGCAGGAATGTGATTTAGGCATAAGAGACCATGTCCAGGGTGTACCCTGCCTCTCACCCAGTGCTGGATGGGAGTGGCTCCAGCCCACCTGTGACCCAATGGATAAGCGGTATAGAGAATGAATGAATGAATGAATGAATGAATGAATGTGATGTATCCTGAACTTTTGAATAAAAGCTATGCATTTAGTAGTAATGATAAAAGTGCTCAGATTGTAGCACTACTGAAGATCTTTGGGTTTTTTTTAATTGTTTCCATCGAAAAATATTGTTATAGTTACTGGGTGTAGAATCTGTTTAAACTAAGTACTAGTTTTTAGCTCATCTGGCCATAGGCCAGGCCAGATGAGTTTATGCAATCACTCATCGTCCATCTGTCGTCTGTCCGTCCATTGTCGTCCGTCCACAATTAAAAAAAAAAAAGTCACTCTTCCTACAGGACTGATTGGATTTCAATGAAACTTGCATACAATGGTCCCCAGGTGGGTGGCATAAAATTTGTCAACATCATGGTGCCACCTGTTATATTTACGATTTTATGACTATTTGAAATTTTTTGGGTGATTCGTCAAATTAAACGCTACTCTTCATAAACTCCTGGGACGTTTTCACTGAAACTCACCCAGAAGACTCTAAAGACATATTCCAACAAGAATTGTTCACCAGGTGGCGCCACCTAGCATGGATGCGGCTACACAGGAGTCATATGCAATTTCACGAAAATCGCTATTCCTCTCACAGGATTGATTGGATTTCAAACTCACACACAGCAACAGTGGCCGGTATGAGCTACAGCCTCAATGAGTTTATTTTTCTTTCAAAACTTCTAATTCAGTTCACACAAAAATGACTTACATTGCAAATAATAATAAATCCAAGAAAGCAGAAGTAAATAAATAAAATACAATTCCTAAAAAGAAATACAATCAAGTCTTTTTATATGTGAACATTTCCAGTTCCAAAGCACGTTTTCTATCATTCCAGTGCCTAAGATTGAAAATGCAAGCGCAAACTACTGTACATCTTATTTTCACCTCAACAAAGTGCATGATAATTACCTCATTACTCCAATCAGATGAACTGAAGGAGTGAAACTGCTAAACAGCCTAGCATAGTAACTAAAGAGCTCTTCCTCCTATGGGTTAGGTCCACCCATAAAGGTGAGTGTGGTATGTTATTACCTTGATTACCTGCTGCAAACGGCAGATCAATAGGTCCTGAATGGCTCCCTCATTGATCAGTGGGCATGGCACAGTTAATTTATGCCCGTTCTCAGCCTGTTCGTCCTGGCCAGATCACCGAGGCGTGAAATTCAAATTATTATTGCAGCCAGCCAATTCCATTAGGAGCGGGAAGGATGCACAGTGCTGTAAGATATTGGCTCCGTTCCTGGTGAGGGGTGAAGGCTTGCCCTTTGCAGCCCACACAGCAGGAGTTATTACCCTGGTTTATCACCGTTCGCCCTGCCTCCTTCATCCCGCTGCCATTGTCATGCCAGATAGAGTGGCTGTGTTAAGCATCAGTGCCCCTAGAGGTCAGGCAATAAGAAGCAAAGTACCCAAACGTCAAGCTGTTTGGAAACTTCTCAACGGACATCTTTATTGTTTCCAGTTTGGACAGAGTGTTATTTTAAGAGTTTGATTATCATCCATGCAATACCATTTTCACACATAATTTGTAATAAATATAAGAAAAGATATGTCACTGGATTTAATATGATGCATGATACTTGGATTTATGGTTATGGATTTTTTTTTTTAATCTCTATGGGGAAATCTGGGTGCTAGTGTACCAGAAATTAACTGAAATATTTAAATATGCAAATTCCCATGCAAATGATCACATGTAGGCCGAAACTATATTAAAAAAAAATCTCCATAGCCTGTTGTTCAATGCAACATAGAAATAATAACATTGATATTTTTTTTTTTATTTTATATCATCACCTATTTCCAAGTCAAAGAAAATAGAAAGGAAATAAACTATAGCTGGGCTTTTTTAATCTACAACATTTGGCATGATTGTGAAAATGGGAGCTAGCTTAATGGATAGTTTGGGTGAGGGGAAAGGAAATACAATCTTACATCACTGTTGAATTCTGAAATCTGATTGATCAGAAGGTGTCAATGAATGAATGCAAACAGAGGAACATGGTGAAAAAATGGGACAATGAAATGACTGGACCCTGGGAACATAGCACTCTGAGAAGATTAGACACCAGGGAATGTAGTGTCCTGCAAATGTAGAACCCTGGGGATATAGGGACTTGGGAGAATAAGATGTTATCAACATTTAGCAGACATAATTATCCAGAGCAATCAGGTGTTAAGTGCCTTGCTCAAGGGTATTTCAACCATTCTTGCTGAACCAGGGAATCAAACTAGCAACCTTCTGGTCCCACAGCTGCTTCTATAACCATTAAGCCATATGAACTTTGGGAGCATGGGACCCTTGCAAAACATGACCCTGGCTTAAAACAACCTGGTAACGTAGGACCCTAGGATATAGAACTGCCTGGAAAATAGAACCCTGGCTTAATCAGATCATGGCAATATAATATCCTGTGAATATGAATCCTGTAAACATAGACCCTAGGTATATAGGGCATTGAGAACATAGGAGCATGGCAACGTAGGTCTTGGAATATAGCACCTGGGGACTTTTGTGTTATAGTTGGGAAAATAAGATCTGAGGAATAAAGGAACCTGGAATGTTCCCAAAGATCTGGAAACTTCTGAGCCTAAGAACATCCAACAGTAGTTTGGAAATATAGGCTTGGTTCCCAAATTACAAGTTGGAGATATTGGTCCCTGGAAACTTTGGCTTTCTCTCAAAAACCTAACAGAGGGCACTGGAAACATGGATTTGTCCCCTTCAGACCTGGAAAGTACTATCTCGTTTACTTGCATTATCCGTGTTAGTTTGCTAGTTAGCTATTTGATGATTCTGGAAGCTCATTTAGGTAGTAATCCAGTAACTGTTAACCTTTGTAATATAGGCATGGTTATTATTCCTTTACAACTTTGGAAGCCAACTGTCATGGACAGGAATTACAAACCTCCAGCAACTCAATCTGTTTACTCGGGTTACTCAGTGTATCATAGCTTTTAAATTCTGGATAGCTAGGGGAGGGGGGACGGAAATGCATTATTACATCATCGTTGAATTCTTATTGGTCAGAAGGTGTCGATTAATTTCCCATAACAGAACAGCTCTGACAGTACTGCTGGCTATGATCCAAATCACAGGCTTATATTAATATACTCAGTTGAATATGTTCATCAGTACATTAAAATCATTGAGTTGATGTTGAAAAAGAAGAAGAAAATGCTTTTAGAGATATCATGTTATTGGAAAGTAATCAACTTCAGGGTGGTTACAAGAACTCTGCTTCCCATTGGGCAACTTTACACCATCCTGTCATGGATAAATGTCCTATAACAGTGTGCTTCAAATTTTTTATTCCTTACATATTATTGTTTATTTTTGCTCCGCGTGTACTTGCAATTACATGATAATGCAGCTGATTAAACAAGCAGGTTTATATTTAGATATGAGGAAAGACTTTGCATTTGGATTAAGTACAATTATAAATTAATTTGTCTTTGAAATGATTTGTACTATGATCTGTCAGTCCATGCCATTAGTATCAAAGGTCAGTGGTGCTGTCAACTTCATCTGTCAACCATTTGAACTTTCCTCATGAGTTAGTTTGCACTAAATCATATAAATTTGCAGTTTAGCTCATCTTAGTATTCAGCACTAAGGATTGGCTTATGGTTTGTTTCCAGCATTACTAACCTCTGAAATCATTTTAAACTCATGTGAACACAGGTCGTGTGATCTTATGTAAAGTATTAGCTTGTGTGCTTGGTTAATTGAACAGTAGTGTAATATTTCTTAGTATAGAGGGAAAGGACATTCAAGGTATTAATACATTTGGTTCATTTCTTCAAATTTGGTTTATGTAGCTTTACTCATTTGCTGGAATACAATTCTAGATTAATATGAAGACATTGTTTGGAATGAAAAGATAATTTGTTCAAAATGAATACAAACATCAATATGAGTATAGCCGCAAGTGGCGATGAAGGGCCTGAGCACCTCCGGTTCCATGAACCATCACACGTGGTCATCATACAATGCACACGCATCTGAGATGTGCGACAAAAGTCTGAGTATCTGATGTGTCCACCACCTGTGATGAGTTTTTGGGCGCAGATTTCCTGTTTGCGTGGCTTAACATACTGTATGAATTTATTGTTTCACCTTTTTCAACATCTTGCAAGATATCGAAAATCCCTTCGCAATTCAAAATCAGTAACATCTTGACATCATGTGTACCAACTCTGGGATGAATCCAACAAACTGCTTAGGAGGAGAACGTCAAAATGTAACATGTCAAAATGCACAAAACCAAAACTAACTCACTTCCTGTTGAGTATAGCTAAGAGAATGTCCGTTACAATTTTGTTTGTCTTGGGGCACCCCATACACCTACCAAATTAGACATGGATAGGTGAAACTATATACCGGGCAAAAGTCTCAATGACTCAATGACAATGGGGGCGCTATGGAGTCTCCGGACACACCCAGGGCCAAGCCTCTATCCCTGAGTAGCAGTGGCCAGGACTGATGTGTGTACCAAATTTCATGAGTTTTCGCCCATGGGAACCACCTCAAAAATGGCCAAGTCTT